>JAQPPZ010001804.1:600000-909916 GCA_028583015.1 Wollemia nobilis | reverse complement strand
AAAAAAAAAAAGTATGTTTGACATAATATCAAACTTATACTAGGGAGTGGGTGGGTTTTTGGTAAAATGGTGAGTAAAACATATTTATGGTTTTAAATTTGTTTAAGGTTATTAATATTATATAAATATATGTTTTAAATAATTAAATTATTATTTTTAAATTAAGAATTAATTTATAAATAATTTTGGTTAAATATGTTATAGCTTTTATATATATAATGTTTTTAAATAATTTAAAATTTTTAAGTAGTATATGTATATACAATATAATAATTAGAAAATTAAGTTGTAAATAAAGTTAGATTAGGTGTATCATGGTCAAGTTTAAAAATTTGATTATTCTATAAATTTTATAAAACTGAAAATATAAACCACTTCACCTTCTTACTAAATGTTGGAGGTTAAATTTTGAAGCCAAGAGTCAATGTTTTAACATACCTTGTATTTTTTAAAGCTTGATATACATGTGTACATTAACATAGTGTTATTACATATTATAAGAATATAAAAGTATGTGTATATTAGTAATAGATATAATTTTATGTTTTAGATTTAATTTAATTTAATATTAATGTAAATAAATTTAAACTAAACAAATTTAAAATTGATTTGTTAGTTCTAATAATAAACATTTGTTTAAAATATATATTTTTGTAAAAAGTATTCATTATTAAAAAATTGTACAATTTTATTTTTATTTTCAAATTGTTTGATTCTCATCTAAAAAAACAAAGCAAAACAAATAAGCACAACAAGTGATATTTATTTTTAGTATCTTTTTAAAATTCTTGATGAGCTAACCATGAATGTTTAACTTTGATTAATTTTTTGAATCTTTTACTATTCTAAATAAACACAAATATTTTCATGCTTTAAGAATTATTTACATAGTATTAGAAAAAAATTAATTAATTAATGCAAATAATTGAGCAATAGACAAGATTCATCAATCTAACTATTTAAAAAAATTAAACTAAATCAATGAAGCTTAAAACTTTCAATATTTTAATCATAAAATTTTAATCTCTTAATTAGTATAGAAGTTTAGCATGGATCTATATTTTTAAATAAAGGTTTATACTAGTTCTAAGTATTTTTATCATAGCATTTATGATATTTTTGTTGGTCTCATAACTATGGATGAATTCCTATTTTCATAGAAGAATCAACCTAAAACTAGTATTGAGATAAGGAATTCAAGCATCTAGATGATTTTTTAAATTAGTTTGATCAACAATTATTTTCTACAAGGATTTGGGGAACAGCAAATAGTTAGACAATTTAAGTCTATCCAATTTTTCAATTGGAAATATTTTTAGTCTACGTGGCATTTTAGAATTGGATAATCCTCCTCTTGATGATGATTATCTTTATCAAGGCAGTGTTCCTGAGTGTTTTAAAGTGATTGATGTACTTCAAGGTTTGCAAGAGTATACAAAAGCACACCAAACTAAAGGGCTAGTGGTCATTGATGAGAGCTCCTCCCCTCTCCATCAAACTGGCAATCCTCTTACAAATGATGAGAAATTAAAAATTTTAGAATATTTTTTATTGGTAGTTAATTATGAGGCCACCATAAAAGAAAATGTGCTTTAGGATATTGTGAAAACGAGAGTCTCGGAGTATTCGACCAAAAATCTAATTAAGAAAATAAATATGTAATAAAAAAATCTAAAAGATAACATTTTTTGTGGCGACTAAGAACGAACAAGCTTAATGCTTTATTACATCAAGCTAAATTTGAGAATGTACACACTACCAAAATGATAAAATTTTAGATATTATTTTTAATAGGTTAAAGAATCTAAATGTTAAATCCTAGATATATTTTAATCACTGGTTTATTGATAAGAAAAAAGTGAAAGTTGTTGAGGTTGCAAAAGTAGTTATAGAGGTAAGTCATCATAATTTTCTCTAATCAATTTATTTATTTTGTTCATACATTTAGTAACTAACATATTTTAACTTTTTGTTGTGCAGTCCAATTTTGACAATTTGCAAAAATAGGTGAATAGCTTGAATGTTTTTCTAAATATTATCAAGAAGAATCTGTAAAAAGCGCTATTAAAAATAAAAGATCAATTATATACCACTGTTAAAGAGAATAATACCTTAAGAGTATTATCAAGCAACATAATTTAGATCCTAATAAATTGTTAAAGCATAAAGAAAAATAAATGCATTTAACTGTGAAAGAAGATCCTGCTAAAGATGAAAGGCCATTAACCATGAGTTTGGAGACAATGAAGGAAAGCCTAACGAGATTTGGTGCACTACAAGGTAAAACTAGTGATAAAATGCATGAGGAAAGTCATCCTAATCCTTCATTATAGCTAGCATATGCTTCATACCCCATAATAGAATAGTAACAAAGTGGACACATAATTCACTAGTTTTGTAAAATGTAATGTAATGATAAGTTTTTTAGATTAATAAAAAAATATTTTCAAAATATGTCTTATATTTTTAAATTATTGTTTTTGTATATCTTTGTACAAAACTATGGAAATTTAAAAAAATATATATTCAAAAATAATGATAATGATGCAATTATTTTGACAAGGGATCGATTGATTATATTAAAATAATGATATGTTTAATGTAGTTGTGTTTATAGATACTTTAAATTTACATTATACAAGTATTGAATGACTCAGTTAAGCCATAGAGGGCTTTCTACAATAGAAAATATTTATAAAATAGATGTGCTAAAGGGTACTTTCAGTTTACCCCAAACAAATATCACATAAAGAACTTCAAGTGTTTTTTTTTTTTAAATTAAAAAGCCAAACAATGTTTACAATGCTCAATCAAGCAAAACAAGGCTATCATATATAACATATATTTTTATGAACAAAGGCTATGATATAAAATATAAAATTTTATGAACAAGGCTATGATATACAACATAAAATTTTATCATAAATAATTGATACTAGATGTGTTAAAGGATACTTTCAATTTACCCCAAACGAATGTGCCATAAAGAGATTTAATTTTTTTTAATTTTAACATTAAAAATCCATCCAATGTTTACAATGCTCAATCAAGCAAAGCAAGGCTATCATACATAACATAAAATATTATGAACAAAGGCTATGATATAAAATATAAAATTTTATGAACAAGGTTATGATATATAACCTAATATTTTATCAACATATTTTTTGATAAATTCAGCAATCAGAAAAACCAATTTCATAATCTTGAAGACAGATGTTTATAAAATCTGAGAAGAAATATTGTCAAATATATCAAAGTTTTCAAATCTTGTAAATATCACAATGGACGAAGTTGAAATAAACACTTCTTAGCTTATCCAAAATCACTTGTATGCATAGTTGATCTGTATGTCTCTATAATCTAATCACTAGAAATATCATTATTCTCATTATCATGAGTATTAGTGTCACCTTTTCTTTCTTTTGAATATTTGCAATATGCCAAAGCTTTGTCATAAGGATACTTGTCCACCTTATAATATGAGACGTATTCTTAAATAGTTTTTCTAATTTTTATCCAACCTATTATGAACTTTAGATTTCACAAAATATAATGCACTAAAAACCCTTTCATCTTCCACTAATCCCAAAATCATTGTTTGACACAATTCATATAAGCAAAAATATTCATTCATTGTATACTATAAAATACTATTAGGTTAAAAGAAATTCACAAACATGTAATAGAACTTAGTTCATTAGAATTAGTCAAATGAAAATTTTGATCAACCATTATCAATCCAAAATAGGTTGATTGATTTGTCAAAAGTTATTTATTGAAAATACCGTTGACTTCCACACATTTAGTAAAATGCTTAACAAGAGTACTTATATATTCTATAAACAACTCACATGTATTGTTGTATTGAATACTAGAATACTAGAACATGGAGTTAACCACACCCATGGCCTTTAGCAACTTGTCTTTTTGAAAATGGTCTCTTATTTTTCTTATCAAGGTTTTTCCTATTTTTCTCAATTTAATCCTTGTATTGTGCAAAACTACATCAAATCCATTGTATATTATGGATATTTGATCATTGTAACTATATTTGATCATTTTTCAAAATAATAAGGTATCATATTTCTGTGAACATTAATAAAAATATAATCTTTGATGTTGAACTTCAAAAATATTTTTGGATCGTTGACATTTGTTAAATTTTTCCAACCATCAAACAAAAGATCCATAAAATTTTCTTCCAACAAGTATAACATATCAATACACATACACATCTATTTTCTAATCTTGATGAAATCGATAATATAAAAGGATTTTTCTTGCACAAGTTTTATCAATGTAAATATATTCACTTCATGCAACATTGGAATAATTCCACATAAAGTCAGTAGTGTTTCCAAGTCATTCATATGGTATAGCAAATATTTTACCTTATCAACTACCTTGTAATTATCATACATAAACCTTGCTAAGGATTGATATTCTTTAAAAACTCTAGATGTAGGTTGAAAAATGAAATCCACCTAGTATATACATATTTTAATATTTTTTTACCTTCACTAACTCGTAGTGCAAATAGTTGAAATTTTGCAAACCTTTTTGGACTGCACAAAAAAATAAGCATGTATTTCATTGATGATTTCTTCCACTCTTACAACATTTTCAAATGTGCTCACAATTTTATATGCAATATTCATTCTATGAGCCATGCAATGAATGGAAATCAAATATAAAGTAATTGATGTTCAAATTCAAACACAAAGACCATTCCTATGTCCTTGCATTATAGTAGCATCGTTAACTCTGACACATATTAACTTATTGGCTATTGTTGCACCATCCATTTCTGCAAAATCCTTTGAGGTGGTTACAACAATATTATAAAGGTTTTTCACATTACAACTTTCCATCATCTTATGTAGTGTTAGCAAATGAGGTTACCTTAAATGATTTTGAAAGGTGTAAATATGCATGCAAATCTAATATGTGTTGTTAAGAATAGTTACCTCATCAACTAAAAGTGATATTAATTTAACATGTTTTACTTTTCTGAAATCCTCCTTCTCAACCAATGAGAGATATTTTACCATTTTCCAACCACTTTGATCTAACCAATGGGTATTGGGAAGGTTCTACACATCAACTAGTTGAAAGAGATTCTTAAAATCAATAAAATTAGACATGGATCTATCATTTTTAAGAATAGTATATATGACAACAAACTATAAACTTTTTGAAACTAAAGTGGTTTTATAAATTTTTTGAAACTGTGTTGGAATCGTTCCATCGTTATGAAGAAGTATTTTTTATTGTTTCATATCTTTGTCATAGTCTTTTACATATCTGACATATAACATTTTGATGCATCCTTCCACCTAATTGTTTTCTTAGTTCTTGGATCACTTTCTTTTACACAAACTTTCCCAAAAAAAAATCTATTATATCCAATTTAAGTTGCAACTTATGATCCCTCCCTAGTTTCCAACTATAAATGATGCATCTACATTATGCTAGCATATCATTATTATTCTATGGTTGCATTGGTTCAATAAATGGATATTTTGATGATCATTCAAGCTGAAATATTCTTCCAATAGTCCACTTGGTTAAATTTCTACATTTATGTTTATGAGTAGAAGATTCCCTAGAAGTTGGTATTTGGCTAGAATGATCGTTTTCTTTTTTAGTTGGTGTACTAATTTTAGGAATCTTTTTAAGTTGTTACATGTCCTTGTTAAGAAAATTTTTATAGGGAGGTATCTCATCCTTGGGAATATCTTCAAGTGGAGACATATTAGGGTCAATACTGTATTTTGCATACAAAGGTGTTCTATATCATTTTTTAAAATTACTTACAAAAATTAACTATTGAGTAGGTAAAATGGGTATGTACCTTGAAATTGTTGAGATGTCAATGCCTCATTAGATAACGATATATGGCTAAAATATTTTTGGATGCTCTTATTTATAGAAGATTTGCATTCCTTCTTTCCATTGGGAGTAGGTGTCATTGTACTCGTGTAGAAAAAAGTATTTTATGTAAAAAAATAAACGTGATATTGAACAAAATTATGATAATTTTAGAAACTACTATAAAGGAGATTGTGGTCTACTATCGATCATTGGTTTTTAATATGTTATTCCAGCTATTGGATATCTATTTTTGCTATCAATCGTCTATAGTGTATCATCTATTTTTTTCTATCGATTGTCTTTCATGTGTTATCTATCATCTACTCTCTATTATAAATTATTTATCATCTATTATTTGTTATCGATCATATGTTATCTAGCATCTATTATTGATTCTCTGTTATCAATCGTGTGTTGTCTATTATCTACTACTTGTATGTCATCTATTATTTTCTACTAGTTGTTTTTAATCAATTCTCTACTATCAATCATCTATCATCTATTATTTATTCTCTATTGCTATTCATCTATCTATTATCATTCATCTATTCTCTACTACCAGACATCTATCATCTATCATAAATTCTCTACTATTGATCGTCTATCATCTATCATCAATTTTTTTTTCAATCATCTATCATTTGTCATCTATTCTTTACTATTGATCATCTATCATCTATCATTTATTCTTTACTACTAATCGTTTGTCCTCTATCATCTATTTATCTTTCCTTCTTTGTTGCTATCAATCATTTATCTATTACTTCTATCACTCGTCTCTTATCTATTTTTTGTTTCTCATCTATTGGCTTATCTAATATAGGTCATTTATTATTGCTATCGATCTTCTTGAGAAGAATCAATGTTTAATATGTAAGAGTATCGTTATCACATTAGATATATATACTACTAGTATAATATTTAATTTTGTTGGTGTAAATAAGATTTTTTATAATTTTAAGGTAAAAAGATCCACTATTTATGTAGGAAAATTGGCAATTTTAAATTTAAACTATTAAATGATTATAAAAATGCGGTAAGCCGACCCAAAAAAAAATTCTCCCAAAAATTTTGGGCAAATTGGCCCTAGTCAAGGGTCCCCATATTCACCAATTCCAAATTTTAAAAATTCAAATATTTATTAATTAACGATAATTCACCACTATGCATAACCTTACTCCTAATCATCCAATGCAACTACCTATCAAGGTAGTTAAACTTCATGAAATATTGAGTTAAGAGCCCAATCAAGCCATGAAACTGGCCTAACTAGACACTTTGCCTCTTTAAACTACACCCCAAATTTCTCTCACACAACCCTTTATAGATCTTTGAAAGCTTGATTTTTTTATAAAATATCCCCTTGGGGATTCAAAAAGCGTGGGAATTATTTAAAGCGTTTTTCAAGGACCAAAGAGATGCCACGGAAATATCCCACAACACTACAATTTTTATTTGTAGACATGTGTTAGAGAAGGATTTGTCCCTTTATTTCTCTTTTTATTTATATTGTTTTTATGATTTGACATACCAAAAACTTTATATTTTTAAACCATAGATGGTAAATCTTGGGGATTGATCCTTGCTTCAGTCTTGTTTGATATTCCAAACCAAAGAAACAAGCCCAAACATGTTGATTAAGAAAAGTATTGCTTGCAATTGTAGGTTTTCTTTATTACAAGATTTCCTTATTTTGAAGGTTATCTCTATTGGAGGTTATCTTTGTCATAAGTTTTCTCTATTTTATAGGTTATGTTGCTTTTGAGCATGCATAGTGTTTTTGATCCTATGTAGTATTTTTGACCCTGTATGATATATTTGACCTTGCACAATGTTTATGACCCTATGCATAAGTTTTTCATCTCTCCTCTATCTTTGATCTAGAACAATATTTTTTTTGCAAATTCATAGGTTATAAGATGTTGAACTTATCACAAGCAATAAACTAGAGCCTAGGCTATGATTACATCTTCAACAAAACTTTCAAGAATTTTTATTTTATTTTTTGTTTTTAGTGTTGATGTAGTAGTGTTGTTTTCTCTTTAGTTAAATAATTCGATAAACATGGAAATCAAAGAATACAAAACATTTTACTCATTTGCATGTTAAGGAAACATACTTTTTGTATTTACTGAGCATTCAAAGTCAAAATTGCATACTTGTACACTTAGGCTAGAATTTTGCTTATGCATTCCTATCTTACGCCTTTGCTTAAAAGAAGAAGAAAAATATTTCATATTTATTTTGTAATTCTTGTTTTAGTCTTGTAGTTCTTGCAAGGAATTAAAAGATGCATATAGGTTAGGAATCTTATTTTCATGCATACTTATTTTTGTAAGCATTGCACAATCATCCTTCTGCATCATAGTTATCAAGATCGAACCTTGGGCATATGCTAATTGAACAAACAAAACATAGAATTTAGAGTGAATTCATAAAATACTCTTAGTGAACCCAAAATTTCCACAAGAAAACTTGAACAAACAACAAGGTTCAGACTAAGAACCCTTCTTTGAGTGTGAACTGCCCAAGTTTGAAGGCTAGTGTTGTTGAATCCTAGGACTTTACACCAACTCATGATGACCATTCTATGGATAACATAAAATCATCAAACATCTCTATTGATTTTGTCCCAAATCTCAAATTGCATGGACATGGATTCTCAATTTCTTTGGGCCTCTTAGACCTAACTCTTTCTCTTGGCATATAATTCTTCTAGGTAACTGGCCTAACATGTCATCCAAATACATCTGACTATGGCATACTTTAGAGTGAAGATTTTATTTGATGTTTAGAAAGACCAAAATGTAGCTATTTTTTCCAAAACATTTATTGACACCCATATGTCATTGGATGCTAATGATAAAATTTTTTCCAATGTGCTTTTACAATTCTAGGTGTAGGTGAACAAGGTGGCACAATAATAACAAGTTTTTTCATCTTAACCTTACATACTCAAGATCAACCTTTTGGATGAAGAGACCTCTTAAACTATGATCCACCACTTCTTTCTAATTCCATACATATTACCACATAAATAACTTGTGGTTGATCTACTATATCTAATTTTAATTGATAATTCTAATTTAATAAATTTTAACTTTGAAATATAATTTTTTATACACCCAATTGTTTTTAAATTAGCATACTCTATTCTTTAGAGTAACATACTTATTATACTTTTCCATAAAAATAATAATAACAAAATTTGTATTATTTTCAATTAAAGGAGAAACGGACCAAAAAAAAATCATAATCTATTGATCTTATTGAAAGTGCAAAGAACTGCTATTCCAAAGTTACATATATCCTGAAAAGGATGTATTTAATATCATGAGTGAGACCTTTCAATGGAACGAGCTCTGCCCTTAAGAATAGCTCACATGAAAAATACCTTTACTTTTACCTTAAAAAGGCCTTACTTGAATGGCAATGTCAGAGGACCACACCTCTCTGGCCCCTTACAAGCCAAGATGTGCATGAAGTAATCTTTCATTCCTTCAACATTCAATTCCTTCAACATCCAATGAACTGTATTCTTTAGTGAACGGATTAGGTTGCAAATTTGCTCTACAAAGAGGACATGTAGAGTGTGAATAGAACCACATATCGATACACTCTTTATGAAAGCTGTGATTGCATTTGGGCAGCAACCTGCATTTCACATTCTCTTCAAATTCAGATAGACATACTGGACATTCCAGCCTCTCCTTGAAACTCTTCGACTTAAATACTGGCAGAGCATCCATGGTTTTTCTATCCAACCCAGTTGCAATTTGGCGCCTTGCTGATATCTCTATAATTCTTAAGCGATGGCGACAATCCATAATGCGAGATATTAAAATAAGTACGAAACACATAAGAACGAAGACAAAAAAGATTATTAACAGGGGCAGGGGCAGGGTCGAGGGCGAGGGCGGGAGATGACTAGGCGCAGCTGCATGATGGGAACCAAGTGAACGGGCCATGCCTTGGAGGATTTCCCTACCCTCTCCAACTCACCTACTGCACGTGGGTAAGCCTAAACATTGTTAGCAGTGAGGTCAATACATTCAAATCAAAGTCCAAGATCATGTAAAAGGGACTAGTGCACAAAGTTGAAATGTACAAAGTTGAAAGGACAAAGGCCAAAATGCATGAAGTCAAAATGTACAAAGCCAAAAAAACCAAGGTAAAAATGCACAAAACCAAAATATTGTTAGCAGTGACATCAACACATTTGAATCAAAGTTTGGTATTATGCCAAAGGAACCAATGCACGAAGCCAAAATATACAAAGTCATGACATATCTAGTAGTGATGTCACTAAAACATCTCCTAAGTCCATAATTGTTCTAAAGGATACTTCAAATGAAACAAAATTCTAGCTTCTATACGCACCCCCCTGAAAGGTCACTTCCAAAACCATAATTGCCTCAGTGCTTTCCACCTGGTCAAATTAGCACCACCAAAGCACAATAAAATATATCTCCAATAGATTGGTTGCAAAAGTTTGACCACTTTCAAAAGATAGTTGTTGATCAATGGAGTAGATTGCAAACAAATTCAAATTCAAACACAAGGTAAAATCTGAAACTTCCACCTCAGCAACATGAGCTTTCTTTACCAGGTTATTTTCATAACAAAACTGTAACTACCATTGTAAATCTTCCACTATAAGATTCAAAACACAACCTATAAATAAGCTATGACACCGCTAATTGAGAGGTCGTCTATATAGCATTTGCCTAGATATTTGCTATGTAATCATTGTTGTCAATTAATGAAAAACTGATAGTTTTTTGGCCTCCATTGTTGGTGTCATTGCAGATTTTATGAATATATCTTTGTCTTAAGTCATTTCTATTACACTTTTATGATTATTCTATTATGTTAAAGTAAATTCTGCTATTTGGATCATTTTTGGATTGCTATTCATTGGAGTTTTTTGAATGATTAAAGTATGCATTTGTTTTACATTTGACAATGGTTGGTCTGTTAAGTATCATCTAGATTAATTGTGTGAGCTTACTACATGGTGTTGTCCAATATTGTTACGCTATTACATGTTCATCATTTACTCATTTCTTTAAACGCTTACTTTCTTCTAACCTTTCTTTATCTTTACCCTTAGCTTAAAACCCAATTCTAGTTTATAAGTATACCAAGGAGCCAGTCTTCTACAAAGGTTGAATTGAGAGAAATCTCATTCATCCAAAATGTTGACTAAAGTCTAGGGTGCATTCCATAGACTAGGCATGTTTTATACCAATAAGTACTCAACGATACCAAACAATGTGATATCACCAACACCCCACCCTAATTACATCATTTGGTGTGAAGGCTTTTAGCCTTCAATCTTTGTCTTCCATCTTCATCCTCTGATTTTGTTGTTAATGTTGTTCTTGTCCCATTGTCATGCTTTATTTTTTTGCCATAAAATATAAATGCTCAATATAATATTTCTTCTTCAAATTTACAATCAATCACAATCAATATTAATTCTTTATATTCTCAATTCATTTTCACTTATAACTCCCAAATTTTAATTTCAAATTCTTTCTTTAAAAACAAATTTCTTCTTATGTCTCCCAAATTCACAATTTCAATTTTACAAATTCTCCGTCAAATTTTTAATCAAATCACTCTCCAATATTAAACAATCTTCAAAAACTCAATTTATCAAACAATAAATTGCATTTCATTTCCTTATATATTTCAATTAATTCATTCTATTTTTAAATTCCTTTTAACTTCTAATTTTATTATTTTAATTAAAAAAACCTTGTAACTCATAAATCAAATATTTCATCAAATAAATAATTGTCCCCCCACAATATTAATGTACCCTTTAAAATCAATAAATAAAATTTTGCTTTGATTGCTTTAAAGGTATCCTAGGAACGTTACGCAAAAAATCACATTGTCCACATTCCTTTCTGGGTGTTATGTCTACCTTCTATTTGTTGCTCATACCTATGTTTGTTACTCCAATCTGCTTGCTCAAGTCTCAAATGTTATGTATTCTTTAAATTTATTCATCCTTCATTCACTCACAAGATAACGAAACAACGTCCCTCTGCCTCTATTCTCCCAATGCTCAGCTGGCAATGCTCTTCCAGTCATAATATGCACTCTAGTGCTTAGGTTCCAACATTCTTCCAGCCACAATTAGCTTTATGCTACTACATTTCTCTCCAATTGTTCTTCATATGCTCTTCACTACTTTTCTAATGTCCTCTAGACGTTCTTCAAATAGCTACTATCAAGCTTTCTCCAATAGTAGTGCACATTCTCACCTTTTATTTCCTCTCCTTTGAATTTACTCATTCCTCACATATCTCTCATCTTTCAAATGATCTCCACTCCGGTATCTCCTCCAAATATTCTGTTTAAAAACAAACTCCAACAACTCACATCCACTTCAAATTCTCCAAAAATTCTTCTTCAAATATCACTTGGACCACCAATCCAATATTATAATCTACATCTCCTCCAAATTCACACATCTAATATGTCCAATATACATCCAATATCCTCATGTCCAATATTCATACCAAAACTATGGTGCTAACTATTCTCCAATCTCTCACAATATCCTCCTCTTTCTCTCCACCCTATATAGGACTTACTAAAGTGGATTTGATACCACTATTAGCAAATGGGCCCAAAGATATCATAGGTACCTATTTTCAAGATCTTAAAATCACTTGCAAATAATCTCACACAATCACAACACCAATATTGCACAAAATAAAACTTTATTGATAATCAAAAATATCTTAATACAAACTTGTTACATAGCATGAAGCTTTATCTCCAATATATAATCTTACATAAAAAGCTCTTCAATACTCCTAACTTTTGCTCTCCTCTAACTCACGGGAGATGCAACCTTTCACATGCCTTACATTATGACAAAGTCTCTCATGATTACATAACTTTCTACTTCTAATATTGACACATCTCACATGACTCTTCACTTACACACTTGACACCTATTACTCATGACTCTTCACTTGCACACATAACATCTTTCATTCACAACTCACACTTGCACACTTGACACCTTTCACACTCAATTACATGATACTTGTAACTCGCACTTGATTACATGACACATAAACACTCTTCATAACTTGACACCGAGTACTGACACAAATATCAAACTTCCTAATCTAAATATTTGCAATGGCACTCAAAGGTACCAAATAATGTAAAATCACCAACATTGTAAAAATTAAAAATGTATTACTTGCATACAAATTCCAATTACATATTGTCAACACGTTTACTTTTACACATTGAAACTTCTAATGGACCCTCAAACAACATTAGTGGATAATGTCAAATGGTATGGTTTATGAAAAACAAATACCGAGATTTTGGTTTATATGTTTAACAATTTGTAGCATTCCCCTTGGCACTCAACAGTCTGTCTCATGTCTCAAGCCCTCATGTGGGTGCATAACATTACCAAAAAGAATACAATTTGTAGCATTAAATTTACATGTACAACATTTTTACATCTAATCTAAACTTGCTAAATGTTGGAAAAGCATATGGGTTGATGATATCCTTAAGAAAACTTACTACATTGAAAAAGAAAGCTTGAAAAACAAGTTTTATATCATGGAAATGTACAACATTGAGTGTGAGAAATAATGATGATGGTTGTACTATGATTTCATGGAATAAAATCCATGAGTGAATATGATTGATATCAAAATCTAGGATATTCCATTTATGTTCTATGTAAGTGTCACATACCCCATTATTGTAACCCATTTTGGCCTTTTGCCATATGGCGTATATAAAAAAGGCCACATGTTAAGTTAGGAATAGGTAGGAGAATATTGTCATAGAATCACATATGTTATGTCATAGAATCATATATTAACCGTCAGGGAATATTATCATAGAATAGTTAAGAAATATGCTTGTAAGTACTATAAAAAGGCAAGAATGTAACCCTCACAAGATAATAGAAGATTTGGAATATTTTTTTAAGGAGATTACCCCCTTGAAGAGGCAAGTGATATTGATTTCTCTTGTTTTGAGCTTTTGTAATTGCTTGTTCTGAGTTTCCATGTTTCATTTATTTAATGCTAATATGGTTGGAAATGCAATATTAATCCTACTTTTGTCATTAGTCCTTGTATTTACAGTTAGAATCATCCTTGGTACAAAGTTTCTTGTTTCAGTACAACTTAATACCAAGAATTTCCAAGTAAAATACTCACATCAATAGAAGAGGTTCATTAGAAATGGTATCAGAGCCCTTTCAAGGGTGTGGTAAGCTTCTATTGTGAACAAACAACAATTCTTTAAAGCCTAGGTCTATAGGTTAGAAATGGTGTTTCGGTCGTTTTAAAATATCACAGAGGAGTTGTCATTTTTGACTAAGCTAGATTGCCCATAAAGCATCTAGTGAAGTGAGAAATGATCAAAATTCAATATCAAGGCATTCGATAACACCCATACACAGATTTAAGCTCCCACATACATTTTTAAAATCTAACCTTCAAATATAAGAAGTCAATTATGTGATTATCCATAGTGCACCGAGAACAACACTCAAGAAGATTACCCTCACATATTGTTGTGGTATATTAGAGGGTTATGGGAAGTACACATCATAGATTACCTCCCTTCCCTTATTTTTACTTATAGTTTCATACTGCATTGGCTTTATCAAGTCAAGAAACACAAAAAATAGAGGGCTTAAGATCTCGGCCCAACTTAGGACAATAGGATCATACTAATTTTGTTTTAAATCCAGAGCATTTTGAAGAAGATACGGAACCTCAAAACTATTATCCAGTAAAAACAAAATAAGTATGGAACAGCCAAAAACTATCATTTTGTGGTATAGTCCATTATGATTATCTTTTTCAAGCTAATTGTTTTGTTCTATAGCACCCATATAATTTTTCAAGGACCCCCAAAATCATCATTTTGTGGTATAGCCCATTTCAATTGTATTTTCAAGCTAATCATTTTGGTATATAGCATACATACACTTTTTTGAGACCCTTGATATAGTAACTGCTAAAATTGATATTCTATTTTTAGTAAATGATGGCATAGATCCAAACTCGGGCAATAGAGGCATGAATGCAAAAAATGGAGGAACAACTCACCAAGTTGGATACCACAAATGAGCTTGTTGCCCAGATATCTACCCTCACTAGCATGATAGCAAATTTTAAGCATATCCAAGACTCAATGATCCAAGACATCAAAGAGCTTAAGCTTAAAAATCCAAATTTTGTTGAATGCACTAAAAACAGCCTAGAAGGTCAAAAATAAAAAGCCCTTAATAGGACAATTTTTTCTCGGACCATTATTGAGGATAACTATCAGCAGTTAGGAAACAATAGAGGCATGACCCCTAGAATTCCTAAAATAGTTTTTCCAAGGATTGATGGAATCAATCCACAAATGGTGGTTAATTAAGGCCAAGCATTGGTATGAATTGCATGATACACCCATCAACCAACAAATGTTTACGGTTGCCTTTCATTTTGACCTTGAAGCATTCCATCGATATCAATGGTTGCGAAAACAAGTACCTTATATTAGGTGGATACAATTCAAGAATGTACTTGGTCGATTTAGCCCTTCAAAGTTTGAATATTTTACTAGAGCCCTCACCTAGCTCCGAAAAACAAGTACGGTGCCTAAATATATTACAACTTTTGAAAAGCTAGCCAATAGAACATAAGGCCTCCTAGACATTTTTTCAAGAGTTGTTTCATCAGCAACCTTAAAGAGAAAATCAAAATTGAGGTCCAAATGTTCAAACTAGCGACATACATGAATGCAATGGGGTTAGCCAAACTTGCATTAAGTAAATGGAATGTCCAACAAAAGATCTCCAAACACATAGCATTCCAACATAAAAACTTTGCACTCACAAGTAGTAATGCTCCAAAGACTCCAGTAGTAAAGAGGCTAACACTAGAGGATATGGTGAATCATGGACCCAAGGGACTCTATTATAGTTGTGATGAAAAATGGGCCACTGGACACAAATATAAAACACAATGCCTCTATATTTTGGATATGAGTAGTGCTTCATCTTCTTCTATAGACACAGGATGATTGTGGACTAAGGAGAACAATAGGAGTCAGTGGATGAAGAATTTTTACCCGACAGACCCATAGAAGAGGCAACTACACTTTCCTTGAATGTTATTGTAGGAATATCATCATCCTAATGTATGATAGTCCAAGGTCTCCTCAAAGAGCACAAGGTATTGATCTTATTGGACTCTAACAAAGTAGATAAGTTCATAGATCCTATCATAGCAAAAAGGGTAGACAGCTTCATCTATGGTTGAGATCAATTTAATGTTAAGATTGTTAATGGAGATATCATTACCTGTATCAAGTAGTGTTAGAATGTTCATCTATCCATAGGTGACTACCAATTTCAAATTGATCTCTACGCAGTTCCCTTAGGAGGCATGGATATTGTGTTAGGATACCCTTGGTTGAGAACTCTAAGGCTGATACTATGGGACTTCTCCAAACTTTGGATGTAGTTCACAATCAACAAAAAGATACAATATACAAGGAGTAAATGATGGGAAGCCCAAGATCATAACATTCCATCAAATGCAACGTCTAATTAAAAAGGATCACAAGGCAATAGTTGGAAGGTTTTTCCAAAGCCAGTTGTGTGCCATGCAAGTTGAAAAGGTACCCTCGAATTTGTTAGCTTTTGATGGGAGGTAGTACAACCACAAGATGTAGGATAACTAATCTAAGATAACTATAAAACTAATGGCACAGTAATATGCAGGAAAATAAGGAAATGAACATCTACAAATAACTCAAAAATGTGTCATTAATGAGAGTGACGAAAATAGTACAATGCTATATAATGGAGGACATGAAAACTCCATGAAAGTATATGAAAGAACTACACTATACCTTACTACACACATACACTGTGTACTACACATTGTGTAGTTACTATATCACTCTCTCCTACATCTCTCTCTTACACACTAACTATGAGGCCTTTATATAGAAATATAGATTGCTTGGCATTTACTCTATCTAGGACTCATGTACATATGGACTACATGCACATTTACAACTTGCACATTGACACTTGTGCATTTATTATAATACTTGAAGTAACTAACTAACTTTACTTTGAAGTAAACTCCTACTCTAGATATGTACCAAAGATGGTACATTTACATGAACCAAATGATGTAATATACTTTAACAAAATTATCAACCATCCTTGCCAAGAAGCATAAAGTTTTTCAAGAGTTGACTCAGCTACCTCCCAATCGACCAGAAGATCATAGGATCAATTTGGTACCAGGGAATCAGTCTCTAAACATGTAGTCGTACATGTACCCCTACCATCAAAATAATAAAATCAAAAAGATGGTGAAGGATTTATTGGATGCGGTATTTATTTACCCAAGTACAAACCCTTTTGACGCCCCAGTATTGCTAGCATGAAAGAAATATGGATCATGGAGGATGTGTATGGACTTCTGTGAACTTAACAATATCACCATCAAGGATAAGTTTCCCATAATAATGATTGATGACTTACTAGATGAGCTATGTGGGGCACAAAATTTTACCAAGTTGAACCTTCAGTCCGAGTACGATCAAATATGTGTCCATGAGGATGATATAATTAAAATGGCTTTTAGAACTCGTGAGGGGCACTATGAGTTCCTAATTATGCCTTTTGGCCTTACAAATGCACGATCAACTTTCAAAGGACCGATGATCACAGTTCTCAAGCCATATCTATGTAAGTTCACCTTAATGTTTTGGTATGCAATAAGGCATGGAAGGAATACCTTCAGCACATCGACCAAGTTCTAAAACTACTGCAAGAAGAAAACTCTATGTTAAGCAATCCAAGTGTGCCTTTGGGGAAAAGGAAGTGGAATATTTTGGAACTATTGTGGCCAAGGATGAGGTGCGTGTGGACCTTGCAAAAATTGAGGCCATGAAAGAATGGCCCAAAACCTAAACATGGAGGAGCCTTCGAAGATTCCTCGAACTCATAGAATACTAACACAAATTTTACAAGGAATATGGTAAGATCGTCGCACCCATGATGGCTATGCTCTACAAGGATGCATTTGTGTGGAACCATGAAGCATAACAAGCTTTTATTACTCTAAAAATGCTATGTGTCCCACCCTAGTTTTAGTAGTTCTTGATTTCTCCAAGACCTTTGTAATAGAAAGTGATGCATTAGGGGTTGGATTGGGGGTCATACTCATGCAACAAGGATGACCCTTTGCATTTATTAGCAAGGCATTATCAAGACGTAATCTAGTCAAATCAAATTTTAAAAAAATGATGGCCATTGTCTTTGTAGTCCTCCATTGCTAACCATGCCTGATTAGGCGACATTTCATCATCAAGACAAATCACCACAGCCTAAAATATATGTTGGAACAACAAATTTCTTCCCCTAACAGCAAAAATGGGTCATTAAGCTCTTAGGTTTTGACTATGACATTGTCTACCACAAGGGTAAGGAGAATGTGGTAGCAAACAGAGAACACTCTATATGCAATATTCATCCTCTAAGTTGATTAGCTCATAGAGCTCAACTCAAAGTGGCAAGGTGGCCCCACACTCGCCAAAATTATTCAAAACCTTCAAACAAAAACAAAGGATCCAAACTACACATGGAGGGAGGGGATACTCCGCTAGAAGCAAAGGATTGTTATTCCATCCACTTCCAAACTTACGTCTCGAATTTTAACAAAGCTCCATTCTTCACCAATAGGTGGACACACTAGCTTCTTGCATACATATGAACGGGTCAAATGCAGTTTTTACTAGCTAGGTTTGAAGACCGATGTAAAGCAATTTGTAGATGCATGTTGTACATGCCAACATCAAAAAGGGGAAACAACTAAAACACCAAGTCTGCTCCAAACTTTACCCATTCCTAATTCATCGTAGATAAATATTTCGATGGACATCATCAAAGGACTTCCTCTATTAGGTGGAAAAACAATGATCATGGTGATAGTAGACAAGTTAGCCAAGTATGCTCACTTCTACTCCTTGGATCATCCTTACACTGTATGGACAATCACCAATTTTTATGGATCAGATATTTCGGCTCCATGGGATCCCTCACTTCATAGTTAGTGATCACAACAAGGTATTCACTGCTAAGTTTTGGGAGGAACTTCACTGCATTCAGGGGATAGAGCTAAAATGAAGCATGTTTTATCATCCACAGACTGAGGTGGTCAACAAATGCCTAGAGACCTACCTCAAGTGCTTTGTCTCTTAACAAAAATCCAAGTGGAGCCAATGGCTCCCCTTGGTGGTACAACACCACTTTCCACACAACCACTAAGATGACTCCCTATGAGGCTATATACAACTGATCTCCCCCAACACCTCTTACCTCCCAGGCAATTCAAAGGTCGAGGCAGTTGATACAATCCTCACTTGCCGACAGGAGATCTTAGTTACCTTGAAGCAAAACTTGGCAACTGCCCAAAATCACAATAAACAACAAGCAGATTAACACAAGACTGAGAGGGACTTTGCGAAAGGTGACAAGGTTTTCCTTCGCCTCCAACCCTACAAGCGGATTTCCCTAAAACAAGGGGTGATACAAGTTGGAGCCAAAGTTCAGCATGCCTTATAATGTACTTCAATGGATAGGGATGGTGGCTTATAAATTGGAGCTACAACTATCATCCAAGACCCACCTGTTTTCCACGTCTTTTCTAAAGATGGTGGGAAAGCAAAGTCTAATACAAACTGTCCTAAAACTAGGTGAAGAAGGATCTATTGTTCTCAAACCAGCAACCATCCTAGATCGACGGACTGAACACCTTCACTCCCACGACATCACTGAGGTCCTTGTACAGTGGCATGGGCTCCAACCGGAAGATGCCACATGGAAGCCATTGCAAGAACAACAACATTTTCCCACTTATTGGCTTTGAGGACAAAGCTTTTCTAAGGGGGTGGCATGTTACATTCCCCATTAATGTAACTCGTGTTGGCCTTTTGTCATATGACATATATAAACAAGGCTACATGTCAAAGTTAGGAATAAGTAGGAGAATATTGTCATAGAATCACATATGTGACTATCATAGAATCATATAATTGTAAGGGAATATTGTCATAGAATACTATTATAGAATGTTTAAGTATTATAAAATGGCAAGAATATAACCCTCACGGGGCGAAAGAATATTTGAAATATTTTGTCAAGGAGGTTGCCCCCTCAAAAAGGCTAGTGATATTAATTTCTCTTGTTCTAAGTTTTTATAATTGCTTGTTGTTCTGAGTTTTAATGTTTCGTTTTAATTAATACTATTGTGGTTGGAAATGCGATATTAATCCTACCTTTGTCATTAGTCTTTGTATTTATAATTAAAATCATCCTTGATACAAAGTTTCTTGTTTCCATATAGCTTAGAACTAAGAATTTACAGGTGAAATACTCACATCAGTGGAAGAGGTTCATTCCAATTAGCTTTGGGATATGACAGCAACTATTTATTGTCATCTAATGCATTTTGATTAGGAGATCCTTTATATTTATGTTGGCTGAGCATTGCATATTGTTCTAACTGTTCACAATTTCAAAACTTCTCTTAATACATGGATAATGTTATCAAATCATACATTTTTCCCTTAATATGTAATACTATTAATTCATTTGTTCTTTAAGTTTGTTTTCTAGAAAGACCATATATCATTCTTCTAAGTAGACTGTTCTAGATTATTTTCCTTTAAAAAATCTCGAAGATAATTACTATTTGTATTTGATTAAATCCCTATTGCAACTGCTAATTGTATTTGGAAACCAACTCCCGTCGAGTTTCTTTACTATTTCTAAAAAGATTACTAATGACTATCCAGTTCCGCTTTTTTCAAACTAGTTATTACCAAAGTTATGTTACCTTCTATCCCTTGCTCTTCTCTCCTTATTCCACCCTCTATAAATAAGTTGATAATTTTCGGAATGTTGCAGCGAGATGTTTCAAAATTTAAATGATCTCATCATCTCATGTCCCTGTGTGAGCGCATTACATCTCCAAGAAAAAAAAAATTAAAAGATATTTTGCAGTGAGATCCAGTTTCTAAATTATTTCAACTTCAACGAACTCAACACCAATATCAACTATGGGTCAGCCCCATTTAGGAGCCAGAAGAGATTTTTGTATCCTAACTTCATTGTTTTGCCTCCAATCTGTCGATTTCCTTTTTCTGTTGCACCATGTACTTCTTGAAGAATTGTATGTAAGTCAGTGTACAGTTCCTTCTTATTTCAGTAAATATGTCAACAACCCTTGTGTTTACTTTTGCCTGCCTCCTTAGCAGCCCCAACGGTTTTTGTACTATGGTCTCTGGGTATCAATGCTGTACTTGCAATGACAAACCTCCACATTTAGTAAACTCGCTTGGTTGACTAGAATTTGTATCTTAGCATGTAAGGAAACATCCTAAAATCCAAATAGACATGCATTTCAAGGTAACTTGATATTTCTTATGCTGGAGAAAATGTGAAATACTGAACGATTACTCAATAGTTTTAATCATAAGAGATTAAGCATATGCACAATCATAATCTGTACTTCTCATCCAACAGACGCTAGTTGCAAGCAAAATCATCCCATTTTACCAATAAAAGTATTATACAGTTCAGAAAATGGAATAAATAAAGAAGTCTCTCACACAAAATTCCTCGTCATTTATTTTTTTGTTAAATGAGAAAACTGGATTTTTCAAGAAGATCATCAAATCGAAGTGTTCCAAGTTGACTGAAGAACAATAATCGATGAGGTAACCATATATGATTTATCATATTGGAAGCCCCACAATACTTATTATAACCAAAATACAAATATAGAGTAAAATTGTATTTCCAAGACAACTCTTTGCTACTAGTAATTACAAATCAAGACATTACAATAAGGTTGAGACACTAATCAATCTCTGAGTACTAAGAAGAATATTTGAAGGCTGGCTCATGAATTAAGAACCTCTCTCAGCCGTTCCACCAACTGTGACTTCAACGATGGCTCAACCTGTCCAGATTAAGATTAAATTAGCATTCTTGATAAAGACTAAATTCACTATTCTCTCTAAAGGGTACTTAAAGCCCTAAGCAATATTTCTTCAGGGAAATAATCAGACAATTTACCTTGCGTAGAAGAGCAGCCAGACCTTCAGGCAATGCTTGCAATTCTGCTGTAGAACTTCCCAATTCTAGTAGTTGCTGACACACTTTCTCAGATCTTAATTTCTGTAGATGTGACTCAAAGTTGCTGGGATCATTTTTCCAATCCAAGAAAGCAGCATCGTCTTTCCATAAGTTTTCTCCAGAATCATGAACCCTTGAAGCCAAAAACCACTCCTTAATTAGGTACAATGCTGACTTATGTGACAAGGTCTTACCAGCAGCATTTCTTAGAGTCTTAATCAAAGACGATTCAGCCAATCTTCGGTGTAGCCTCTTGTAGAAAAAGAAGCGTGACTCTTCCCATTGAACAACCTTTTCTATGACCCCTTTTTCAGCCATTCTAGAAGACGTGTCATGCAATTCTGCAAATCTAATAGCAATCTGCTTATAAACAGGAAGTAACTGTTTTTCACGAGCTTTAATTTGCTGTTGTATGTCTTCGATAACCCCAGAATGACCAACCTTAGCTTTCTGTAACTTCATCTTAAGAGAAATCAGTTGCTGATCAAGCCTATGCATGCATTCAAGGAGCTCTTTTGTACGGAACTTGATTTCAATCATTCCCTCTGGTTCCAAGACCCCACCTTTTGCTGTCCTTTCTGCATACATTTCAACTTCATCTGAATTGATCTTGCTATCTACCACCACCCATGCCCCTCCTCGCAGTTCCCCTGTTTTTGGAATGTAAACAAACACAGGTTGCTTATATGTGCGAAGATTCTCAACAATGGTAGATCCAGCCTGGAGAATTCCTTCAAAGAGATCCCTCTGCCCACCAGAGAACCCTCTCCAGTTTGCCAAGATGAAAAGAGGCAGCTCTTCCTTGTTAAAATCATGCAAGGCTTGAGCTGTTTTAGTTGCTGAATCTGGAAACCAAACCTGGCCTGCTTGAGGAACTACTCTCTCAGCAGAATCAAGTTGACCAGGGTCTGCAGGAATCACCTGCATTACTGTTTGAGTCTCCACTGCAATGATACCCACAGGCATGCCCCCAAGCTTTGCTCGTCCAGTTACTACTGTTTGTGCCCATCCTTCTAATGTTTCTGTGAAGCTATCCTTATCAAAGAGTCCACCAAGCCACCTGTCATTGACTTCTGTACCACGAATAGCTGCACGAGGATCACATGAATTTTCTGGACAGTATTCAACAGGTCTTTCAGGAGGATCTAGTGGCTTTACAACAGGGAGAGGCCCTCCTATGTATGGAGGGACATAGCTGAGCCACTTCAGAATGGCTGAGACACCTTCTAAATCATCAGAGACAGTGAGATGAACAACACCATTTGTTGCCATGATTTTTGGGCCTCCTAATTGCATATGAGAACTGTAGACTTCCCGACCAAGAAGCTTATTTAGAGCTGAATACCCAGTAAGAATTATAGGTTGATCAAGACGTTGAATACAGCGCATTCCTAGCCTAGCAAGGTATGCACCAATACCAACTGTTCGACCCGTCACATATGTCAATGTAAAAGTTTCCTGATATGCTCTTGAATAAGCCCCTGCAATTGCTCCACTGCCTGATAAATTCTCCACACCCAATCCATCCTCCTTACCAATAATGTCGTCTATAACCCATCTGATTTCACCAGATTCAAGCTTAATTTCATGTGCTAATACAGATGAACCAATAGCCTTATAGTCTTCGGGACTCAGGTAGAGGTACTGAAATCCACGATCTGGAGATGACCCATCAAACCATCCCACTTGAAAGCATGCTCTTACTTCTCCTGCTACTCCAATTCTGGCACCAGAGTTGGCAGCCAAATAAATCAAAGGCAATTTCTTTTCACAAGCAAGATCTGTCACAGATGCAAAAAATGCATCTTCTCTTGGGCCAAATGAGCCTGCATTATATGTAACATCATTTGCCACTACTAAAATAGTTCGTCCACTAGGGAATTCAGGAGTGCTCATCTCCATGCACCATGCTACCATTCCTACATCATTTGTTGCAACAGTGCGCTCTGCAGCGATTAAAGGAGTGTCCCATGTCCCCGGCTTCTCAGAAAATATAAGCTCTGAAGCTTTGAATATGGCTCTGTCCTTATCTTTCTCTCCATTCTGAAGAGCGACTGTCCAAAGACGCTCCAAAGATGTCTCAAACACCTACAATGAGAAGACCTCAACATATAAGCAATGCTTAATTGAAAGAACTTCCGATATTAGCAGATGAAAGGAGGAAAAAAATAATAAAACATGGACTATCATGTCTCTAATAATACAATCTGCTAGTAAATCCAAATGAACTGTTATAACCAGAATTAACTTTTGTGTATACAGCAGATTCCAGAGTCATGCCTGAGCTTATCTGAACAAAATACATTCCACTGTAACACATTATTTCATTGATTTAGAGGCCAAGGTTTCTTGTCATTCTCAAAGTCAAAAAAACAGTGCGCAGGTTTGTGGTTAATGCTAGGTCTATACCATTCTATGAGATGACAGATATACTAGAAACTTATCAATGTGAACATTAAAACATTAGACATAACGAGGTACACAAACTATTTACCAGTGGAAAATCATAACAGTATGTTGTGTTGTTTTTTCTTGCAATAAGACGTTTGCGCTCAACACTGTTCAGGGACTGATGCTGTGCTGATACAGAAACTCCATGTAGTGGCCCCATAATGGACAGTGGAGAAAGGTAAACCATTTCATGCTTGCTTGTATCCTCTACCTCTCGATATATCTGCAATCAAGAAAGAACTATTCAATCGAGAACTTTATCATTAATAAACTGAAATCAAAATGCACAGTGAATACCCTATAATAGCAATTCAATCTTGATATAACTGATTTTTTATTAGAATGGATTCATGCATGAATTTTGAGGAGTTCATCACTTCCACAATGAAGAGAATACAAGGCAAATCTGGTGAACAGCTATGGACAGTAATATGGCGGCCCATGTTCTGAAACATCATACTCTCCTCAAATATAGCTTAAATCATCACTGCTGTCTTAACCAAAGGTTTCTATTTTGGAGAGGCAATGGGAGAAAAATAAAGAGAAATAACCATACATGTACAGTGCAAGTATGGCCAGTAGGATTTGTAACTACAATTCGCCATGCTCCATTTGCTGCTCCTAATGAATCCAGTCGAAGTCTAATTTCCCATTCTCCAACTGCTAGACGGTGCATGCGCACACCAAGCATATCATGTATCATGTAAGCTAAATCTTGTAGAACTTTGACAATCGCCACCTCTTCAATGCCAGCAGTTATGTCTACTTTCCTGGAGTCAAGCTTTTGCTTGTAAGAAATTCATATAGATATTTGTGGTTATGTATATCAAAAAATTAAACAATGAACTGCCATGCATTTATCCTCGACACCTAAATATAAGTGTTAATTACTGATCACAAGATGACAAGTGTGAGAAATTACATGGAATCAGGTGTAAGATCACTCAGTTCCTGTGCACGCAATATGCAAAGAAACATGTGCACATGATCAGATTTGACATTTGCATTGTGAGCATATAGCTCTAACTCTTCCAAAGCTCCCAACAAAGATTTCACAACACTATCGGCTGTTATGGAAATAGTTGGGGCACTATCAATGAACTTAGGCTGCCTCACAAGGGTTCGGAGGAACATTCTACGGATAGCTGGCTTGTCTACAACTGTATACATATGCCATTGACGATCCCGAGAAGTTGCATAATGCTTTTCCTGGTATCCCTTAAGCTTGTCCTGAGGAAGCAAAAAGCAAATATATATATTTCATTCAAGGACAGATAAGTTGAATGTATAATGAAAAGAACCCATCAATGCGAATACAAAATTAAGCTGCAAATGTTACCATGTGATCAGAGATGTAGAAGGATACAAACCAGTTCAAGAAAATTTGACAGAGGTGGCTCTACATGACGAAGTAAGGGTTCTTCTTGATAACACTGGTTTTCAGAAGACCAAAGAAAACAATGGCGCATGGGTGCACGACCTTCATCCCTCTGTATTATACAGCTTATTACGCCAACACCAGCAACTCGAAGACTTGTTCCTAGCGTCTCCTCCTTCAGTGCTTTAGCCAGTTTGTTAATTCTTTCCTGGGCCTGATCTTCATCACCACTGAAAGACACCAAAGGGAAAGTAATACAATCAACAAAGAAGAAGACAAACCCAGGTGCATAATATACATGGGTTATAACTTAAATCATATGAAGCCTGTAGATTGCCTTCCAGTAACTGGTTATTAATAAAATCTGATGTCATATTTTCATCTTCTACTTAAAATGCATTTAAAAAAAATCTAGGCTGCCTATTAAAGTATATCCTATTTTGTTTTTCTAATCCTCCCAAGAAAGCTGTGGATGCAAAAATGTCAGACAAACTGACCATATAGAGATGACAAGGACATTAGTAGAAATACACACATGAGCCCATCTTAGTCTTAAGCTAAAATAAGCCAATGTGATAACTTCAAGGGAAAATGGATATCAATTTCTGGTTTCATTTTGAAAGCAAACGTAAAATATACTCAACTGGGAATATAATTAAACATCCTAGGAAGCAATGCTTACCTGTCCTGAAGTGAGCTCATCTGATTATTGATGCCCACTAAAGCCAAATGAAGCATGTTTCCAAAAATTGTAGGAGTACCAGGTCCATTTCGCACCACACCATTAGTAGAAGTAGATACTGTATAAGTTGTTTCCTTCAGTGCAGCGCTTACTGCCTTTGGAAGAAATTGAAGAGATTTCAAGATTACCATAGCTCCCCAACTCTTTTCTCCACAGTTATCAACATTTATATTATCAGGTAGAATAGTGGGCAGGTTGCTGTCTCTAACAGAAGTTTCCTCCGAGAAATGCCATGATACAATAAGGCCAGAGCGGTGCCACTGCATTCTAACACTTCCTTTTACCAGGTAGGGCTGTAAAATGGTAAAAAAAACAACTAAGAAAGAGGATACAGGATGCTATAAAAAGCTGAATTATCAAATAGCATATCATTATTGAGAAGAAACAATAATTGACTTATCAAACAGGTATGGAATGACTTATTCTTACCTGGTACAGCCTCCGCACATATGTCTCCACAACACGTCTTTGGAGCGTATGATCACTATGATCAAACAAAGAAACAAGTGCATCTTCCACAGCTAGTGGTGCACTCACTAGATCCTCCATCCTCTCATGCATAGCATTTTTCCTTCGAGAAGTGTATATACGCTCCCCTTCCTCGATAAACATTTCCAACTCTGACAGACTGCGAGCAATGTTGGTGCGAAGTTCACTCAATTTGGTTTGCTCTAGTAATTGTCCTGCTTTTAATGCTGACTGCAAAATCAATATTAAGGCTCTTATCAGTTTAGTTTGTGGCGTGCCCACAGGTTAGAAGAAACTCTTCTGCTGCTTGCTGAAAACCCTCAGAAAAAACAGAATCTATCAAATTTTGAACTCATTTACGATAAAGCTAAGAGCATCCCATGAAACAGGTTATATTAAAAACTTGAACATGACTGCTTGTTTATGATTTTCCTTAAGGTGAAAAGGGAATTATGGTCTCAGGGCAAATTTCTCTAGACTTATGCTGGTCATTATCAGGAAACCAATGTTGCATGGAAATGGATACAGTGACAAATTCAGACATCATCACAGATAAAGATGAAGCAAATTTTCAAGAACCCCCAGTATAAATACACTTGGATACGATATTATTAAAAACAAATATTATTTATTTATTAAAAGAAAAACGTATAACATAAAAACATTTACGCACGTTTTAAATAGGATATTTTCATTAATTACTAGGATGATTTTTTTTTTAATTTATAGTTCTTTTTTTTTGTTGTTGTTGTTTGGTATGTTCTAATCCCATGTCATAGATACAGCTCTACACATGTCCAGGCCATATCTGAATGTATTAAATATGGACAAGATACGGGCATGTATTCAAATATGATTGAATAAGGTATATGAGGAGTATCGTATCTGTATCTGATATGAGGATACAAGTATCCAGGCAGAAGCACAGGTTATTGTAAACTATGCAACCAAAATCCCTTATACCAGATAGGAAGAGGACTATTTTCTACCTTCCATAGAATTATTCTCTTCATCAAGCAACTCTATTGTCAAGCAATGAGACATTAAAACAAACAGGAATTGTAACATAAACTCTCCAAATTCAGGCATAGACATGTAGAAATGAGACTCGTCGTCAAATTACTCTAGAAGAATAGGTTTACGTGTATTGTGTTGTGCAATGGTCCTTGTGGAAATAGATTATTGCAGTTTGAAAATGTTAAAAGCATAGGATACCAGTCCAAGTGTTGTGGTGTTACAGTAAATTGGGTGCATTCATAAGACTGAAATCTACAGACTACAATAAGGAAGCCCACGGGCCACACCTATGGACACTTCCATGATAATGCGTTATGGCGTGACAAGGTATGCAAGCAGTTTCAACCCAAATTGACCTATACCCTAAATAAAACATAGCATGCCAAATATGTTGCTCTAGAGACCACAAAATTCAACCATAGAGGTTAGAAAATAATTTTCCTTTAAATAATTGCAAAAACAGACTACAACAAACAAGGATCCTTAAAAAAGAGTCTTGTGATGATGTAGAAGGTGAGATCCATACAAAATCATCCATAATGAGAACAACAATTAGGTATTCAAACCTCCATTTCTCGCAAGTTGCATTCAGAATCAAAATCATTAAATGAAAATACTGGGCACTTTGTCAGCTAAATCTAAATAAATAATCATCCTTGAGATATTTAGCAAACTTTTCCCTTTCTTGTTCCAATCAACATTCTTTATCTCTATCTCCAGTAAGCAGACAAAGGAAAAATAAGCATCTAACACTTTCAAGTTGAAGTACATACCTCAGAGTAGTTGATATGGTTAAGGGCAGAAAATCGAATCAACTGCTCTCTGTAAGCAGCAGGATTTGGATAGACAAGAGCTTCCATTAGCCGTAAAATCAATTTGTTTTTCCTTTTGACTCCCTGCAATTGGAAAGTAGATTATTTGTTTCAAATTTCCAGTAATTGCACTTTAGTGGTCAGTTATGTTCAAAATGTGTTTCAGCATTATACATGTAATCCGTATTGTAGTGACTCCATTATTCTGACATCATTTTAAAATATCAAAATAAAATACATGATAGAAAAAGAAAAGAAACAGACAGAATGTATCACTTTCAAATGTGTGTGTTATCTATTAATAAGGCATACCTGATGAGAAAGAACCATGTCCACCACCTTCAGGAGATCTTTTTTATGCTGAAGCCTAAGACCTTCTATCACATCAGCCTGATACATGAAAAATATCTAAAAATGAGAGTTTGGCCTTGGGGTGAAAAAAGTTGAAGTTCCATGCACTTAGTTTCTTTTGATTTAATGATTCAATATCCAGAAAATTCTTAAAATTCAGAATAAAAGTCAATGCATATGGTAAATAGCATAAAGCTAGCATTCTCCATGCTTCTTTCTTGCTGGGAGTTTAAATTGCGCAACTTTACTACATCACTCCCCAATTTTAATAATTAAATGAGAAACTTAAAAAGAAAGGCCTTCATATGAAACTGCTTGCAGTATTAACCAAGGTGTTCACCTTTTATTCAACAATTTACGAATCAAACACCTGATATAAATATAGCTAATTCACGTAACCTGTGCATTTTGACTGAAAAGCTCTTCAACACGCAGATATTCTTCAAAAAGTGACTGAACAAGGATGCGAGCATGACTTTCTCGCCCTCCCTCATAAGACTTGGCAAGATTCAGCAAAGGTTCAACAAGTCTTTCTTGTGAAACCCTTTCTTTCGCAGGACAAGATGAAAGGAAAGCCTGCATGTGAATAACATTTCATATTTTTATCACTGTATATCCTCGATAAAATCGTTTTAATTGCAACTTACAAAATTCTG
Organism: Wollemia nobilis; assembly: GCA_028583015.1. Classification (NCBI taxonomy): domain Eukaryota; kingdom Viridiplantae; phylum Streptophyta; class Pinopsida; order Araucariales; family Araucariaceae; genus Wollemia; species Wollemia nobilis. Next base: position 879,936 of record JAQPPZ010001804.1, on the reverse strand, counting down.
TAGTTGGAAAATACAAAATAGGCCATTGTGCAGATGTTGGCATCATATGAAATTCAAGTTCCTGGCATAAGACATGTTGCTGCCCAGATAGATAGGATTAACACAACATTAATGAAAACATTCAAATTATTACTCACCTCTAATGTTGTCCGCAAAGACTTTGCTGGAAAATCTGCCTTTCTTACAGAAGTTGCAAAATCCATTTCATACTCTTTAAATTTTGCATCGAGCTGAGCAAGCATAGACAGGTGAAAAACATATGAATAAGCTACAATAAACCAAATATAGACAAATAGTTTCTTAAACAAAATGTTTTAATATGTTAAAATGAAATAAGAACCTCAGATTTAAGATCTTTTGGAAGTCGAGTTGCAAGGACAGCCATGCACTCTTGCCACTGAAGTAAAGGAAGCTGAGGATCATCCAAACAGTTTAACAAATTTTGCACAACCTGGTATACAAGAGGCAGTATCAATATGAAAGTTACATAATTTCCAACATTTATGTTTTATCACCAAGCCTACAAGGATTTCACCCTTGGAAAAAAAAATAAGAGAGTTTAATTAACTATCCAAAAATGTATCAAGATAATAAATCAACTTCCCAGTTATCTGCTTGGTAGCTTTTTCAAGTCACAATATTCATCACAGCCATATAATCTTAATACTGGTCAGACTTTCAACTATTTAAGAAATCAAGGCCATTTTCTGCATTTCATATATTTACAACAATCAAAGTACATCTTTAGTCCCAATTCCCTCCAGTTATACCACATAATGCTTTTTATTTTCATCAAAAGAAAAAAGGTATTATATCTTTGAAATCTATCTCCTCAAATTCAAATTCAATTATATTCACATTTTGACACTTCATATATGTAAAATTGTCAATCTACCTCTAATTTTACAATTGCTCATAAATTGGTAATGTTTTGGGATTAATTAATCACAAGATTTTCCATTGCATTCCTGAAATCGGCATAATTTTCTGAAGATCCTGGCTCGGACAAAAGTGACAACAAATGATGAGTTTAATGTCTAGAGTGGGAATGTTCTCTACATTCCAGTGACTTATTGATAGAAAAAGGGAGAACTTGGTGTATTTCAAAGGTGTATGTTATGTGAACACTACATATGGCATAAGTGAACAAGTTACAAGAGTAGCATAGCGTATTCAAAGAATGCTGGTGAGTTTTCTATGAGGCCAAGGGTAATTTGAGCTGCATGTGCACCGTGTCAGCGAGTGAGAAACAGAATGAACAAAACCTATTTTCTCTGCATTGTTAGTCCAATCTTTAGACAAGGTCTACATAGCCATGGCCCATAATTTGACTTACTTCATAAATGTCATGTTCGTAACCTGCAAGAACCATGCGTACAGCATTTGTACTTGCAGCACAACGCTGATGAACTTTTCCAGCCACTGCAGTTGGAGGACCAAGAAGAGGAAAGCTTCCATAAAATGGTTCTGCTCTCCTAACAGCAGATGGATCATCTAGGTCAAGGCCTGCTATGAGATCACCAGCCTGTTACAAAAATGACACACTAATAATAAGTGGACTATGTCCTTATACAGCATAGCTGCAGACGAAACAGATTCAAAAATATAATATGAGTAGACATAAATTTCAAAGCAAGATATTTGAGTAAGACATATAACTAATAAAATTTCAATCTATTCATTGAGAAAAGAAACTTCAAATTTTGTGATTATTAAAAATAAATAAAATAAAAGTAGGTAAAGAGCACCAGCTTTAAATAGTTCAGAAGCATGGCATTTGACAATCAAATTGGTGTTTGTGAGAGTGATTTTACCTGCATTGCCTGGCCCTCGGAGTTCTTAAAGTGGATTGTACCCGCAGCAGGTGAGAGTAAAGGCATACACATTTTCATCACTTCCACTTCTGCATATGGAGCATCAGTGTCCACATGAGAACCATCTGGGACGAGGAATCGCAGGAGCTTGCATGGTGTCTCAGCTACTAATTTAGATGGGTCATGATCATTCTGTATCACAAACCAATTTCGGAAAATTATGATAATCATTTAAAATAAATAAGGAGCAATACACATACACACAAGTAGCAATTAACATTAAAAGAATTAATTAAGTGTTTAAAATATATCTATGACGACCTGTAGCAAGCAAGTTCGACCATCAATCAGAAGGCGAGTGCCAGCTGCCTCTTCTTCTGCATATATTACATGACTATTCCCATCCAGCTGCCACAAATAAAATATTCATTTAATTGTTTATACCTTCTAAAGAAAAAAAAATTCAAGTCAGATTTAACATCATCCAAATATGGCTGTAATTCTTGAATCCAGTGATTGGGGTCACCGGGGGAGGAGTTAAAATACAAAAAACCATGTACACATGGGTATTGGTTAGACTACATAAATAACGAGCACTTTTATATCAAGTCAAATAAAAAATATGGAGCTTTTTAAAAATCCTAGATTAGATGCTTGATAAATTTCCACAGCATTGGAGAAATTTAAATGAAATCAGCAAAAATGATGCTCTACTTAATATTAAAAAAGGACAAATGATCAGGCTCCTGAAATTAAAGAAGAAAAGATCAAATCTCATATGCATAAGAGACAGCATTTGAGAAATTTAAATGAAATCAGCAAAAATGATGCTCTAGTTATTATTAGAAAAGAACAAATGATAAGGCTCCTGAAATTAAAGAAGAAAATATCATATCTCATATGCATAAGAGACAATCAGTGCCTAATATCACTTTCAGATGAATAAAGAATTCAACAAAATGAAGCCAAGGAAAATGTTTAATATGAAAAATACATATGATTTTATATGATAACAAACAACTATTAATTATGTGAAGGACATGTTCTTGTAAGAAGGAATAGAGAATTAAGTGCCTGCATCAATAGCCCTCCATCCCGTAATGTATGTATTTCAGCTTCAACTTCTGACTGGTTAAGCCTTAGTCTATAGCTGCCTGGTCCTCCCCTTATCATTTCAATCTACAAAGAGATGAAGAAACAACATAAACTTCATATGTACATTCATTTTAAGCCTTTATGTATTCCCCTTTAAGCATTAACCTAATTAATGAACATGCCATACAAAACTCACAGCACTCCCAAGTAAATGCACATACCGTATATTTGCTCCCTTCAATGTTGAGAGAAACAAAGGAGTTTACCAAAGAGATATTCTGGTAGTCAAACAGATGCAGTTAATAAACTAAAAGACTGTTCTAATGAGAAATCAATTCAGAGACAAGCTTTTATTCCAATTGGAATCAAGTTTCTTATTTTTTTATTCATGTACAAAAGAACACTCACTTACCTTGGGAGGTATTTGCCCTTTCTCAAGATAACCAATATATTCAGAAACCCTTGCAGCACTCATCGTAGATGCTTTCTGAAATTAAACAAGCTTTTCAGGCCAACTAAAATAAGATAACATAAGTCAACTACTACTCAAAATTTTCAAATTCTTTTAGGCAGACTTAGAAGCTTACATAGAGTGCTCCTCCAACAACAGAAATGTACCATGGTGGCCTTTCTCCTCTAACACGCATTGCAATCCGACTGTCAAGCCAACCTGTATGGATCTTGTTGTCCCGGTATTCGGGGGCCTACAAGATCGGAAGTCCATTATTTATGCAGCACAATCACCAAATTCACATCTACCAGTGTCAATAATTCCTTACAAGCAACTAGCTTAGAATTATAACCAACAATTGTCGGAAAACAGAAAAACTGCAGCTAACGATGCAGAACAAAGGTCTAACATACATGAAGAAGGTCTACTGTGTAGTCAACATTGGTACGAATCTCCCCTCGGATATGAATTTCCTTCAGTCCAAGTACCATATTGGCTATTGCCAAAGCTCGAGACTCTCCAAAAGCAAATACATGACCTGAAAACCGCAACAATTATTTTGGTCACCAAACTTAAGTTTCAGCAGCAATGACAATTAAGCCACTGAAAATAATTTTGCACATACCAAACTGAGAATCTGAAAACTCATGAATTCCTCCTCCAGACTGTAATGGAACAAAAAAGGTAAAATATAAATTAGTTTGAGTCAAATAACCTGTACAAAATTATATGAAAATCTTCAAGATTTATTCCTAAAAGCAACCTTTAAGACAACAATGACATTTGGAATACATCATATATTAATATGCAAGTGGCAGGCAAAGGCTGCAATGCAGTAGCTACTTAAAATAGTGAAGAAGACTATAAAGAAGTTTCCTGTTCTAAACTTTCACTTAACGAGATCAAATCTTCCTAAAGCAAAACCATGACCTACTAGCAAAGTGGTTGAAATAGAGATGTATTTCTATGGATCCTAACATTTTTGTGAAGAACTTTGCCATAACAAGTTAATGCGATGACTTGCTAATAGTACGTGATGTGGAAACTTTTGCATCAAATTGCATGAAGCAAAACCATCCTGCATAACTTTGAAGGGTGCTTTACGATAGCAATATCAAGTGCTGTTCTTGATATAATATGAATCAAAAGAGCTCATTACCTTAACAGAGAAATATGCCCATACATTTGGTTTGCTTTTAAAGCTGAGCTCCTGCATATATTTCGAGGAAAATAAACTCATTATCAAGCACAAATTGTCTCTCAAGGTATCCACATTCTAAACAAAGCCTCTTAATTTATCCATCCTAATATATCTGTAATTTTCAGTAAAAATCTTGTTCCGGACCTGCACTTTGCCACTGGTAGGCTTAAACCCATCATCAGGATCTTCACTTGTCACACGGACTGCTACACAGTGTCCTTTTGGTCTAACAGATTCTGCGAGGTCAAAGTCAAAGGAAGTGGCAGTCACTGATGTCTTATGCCAAGCACCATAACCTGCTCCTGCTTCCTTTCCATAAAATCGTCTGATTTCTGATGAGCATCAAGAATGTTAGTCTACTGCAGATTTCCAGTAGTGGTCAATGTATAATACAAAAACAAAGTGAAGAGATTACCCTTCATCCTATAACAGAATATATACCTGGGATCTGCCAAAGAGGAATACCCATGCCAATAACGACTTGCGCTGCAGGTAAGTTCATCTCAGCTATCCATTCTGTAACAGGATGCTCAACCTTTGAAGACATGTAAAAATTATTAGAACAGGTATTTTATTTCCTCAAGATGACCTAAAAATTTTGGGTCTTCTAATCCAAAAGGATAATTCATTAGTTCCATCATCATAATATTTTCTGGCATTATTAAAGCTACTTTTGATTACCTGTAAACGAGGATTGAGTTCCAAGAAATAATATTCACCAGAGTCCATGCTATAAAGATACTCGACAGTTGCGGCCCCAACATAGTTGACACACTTTGCAAGTCTTCGTGCACCCTGTTCTAGTTGCTTCACCGTTTCAGGTGAAGCAACAGTAATTGGACCCTCTTCAATAATCTGTAAGGCATACAAATAGGCATCATCAAGACAAAATACTGATATCAAGTTCTTGCAGATAATGTTAGAAACAAGGGTTAGTTTCAGATAAGAAAGTCCTCGTTATTAGTGGTAACACCGTAGCAGGCTCGTTCTCTAATTCCTGGTTCTCATCATCTTCCTCCTAAGCCATTCCATTGAAGACAGAATTAAAATAAGAAGACAGACAAAAGAGATGAAGCCTGGCCTTTTGGTGCCTTCTTTGAACACTGCAGTCACGACTGTGTAGAGCTGCCACGTTTCCATATTGGTCACAGAGTAGTTGCACTTCCAAATGTCGACTCTGTAAAGGAAGAAAAATGTATTTTACCACCAATGTCATAGAAAGAACCAATTACAATAAAATGAAAGACTAGGCAACTGTATCCAAAGGACATATGTCACTACTCATTCTTCCAGTTCACTGATATCTGTTCTAGGCATTTCTAAATGCAACTGCCAAGTATATCATCAAATATGGTAAAGCTGTCAGTCATCCATTATTTGATAGAGAATATTAATACCTGAGATGCAACCTTCATGATGAATATTGGGGAACCTGGAACCTCACCCTGGACTTGTTTGAACAGGGCTCTGACCTCGTCATCATTATGAACCTACACATAGAACACAGATTTTCATGACAGTTTATATCATCCAATTTAATCCAACTAACACATGATATTTTGTACAGCAAAGATGATCTGCAACTACAGTATCTGATGCTCAATAGTACAACTGCCTCAAAGAAAGATCCTAATACCTCTTCAGAAATAAGTAATGATATTTTTCACTCACAAAAATTAAATGTATTTGAAATTTCAGTGTCAGAAGTTCTTCCTTGGTATGCTATTGGGACTGCTAGTCATAAAGGGAAAGATAAGATAATGTTTCAAATGGAAAGTAAGAGAACTGGCTATACTTCTACTGTGGTATACTCTTGGTGTTAGATGTTACAGACATGGTTTTGTACATTAGTTATTTCAAATTACATGTATGTTTCAAGTTCTATGCAGTACTTGCTAGATGGCAGCCCAAACACCCTGTGCAAAAAGTAAATAGTCAATTTTGGCTGTAATTGATATTGATTTTGATAATCTTTGCCATAAATAGACATGAATAAAATGTTGAAGATTTTATTTGAAAATACCATTTAATAGATATCTGCCTAAGAACATACTATGACCTTTTCAGATTTAGGAGCTTTGAGCCTGAGTCCATCCTGGGTATAGACAACAGGCATCATCTGTATTATTTCCAAAGAACCATGGCTGCAGTTTCTGTGCATTATTGAGCATAATACAAGTAAACTGTGGATTTCAACATCAAGAACAACCCCTTCTTAAAGAGGAAAAAGAGTTTGTTGTGGGTATTGCCTAAAATGAGAGCATGAATTGTATAAAGAAACACTAGTTAGCCTTAACATATGATGGTGTCATGTAACTATATCCTAGTGTTAAACTCTATCCATAGCAGTCAGCCAAGGTCTAGTCAAATGAACAAAGGCTAGTCGGCTGAAGAAACATACTTTCAAATTAAAGACCAGAAAGGTCACAGTTACCATATCTGTGGCGATATGTTGCAAAGTAAAATCACAAAGCAAATCTCTAGATAATAGATTACAATTGTAGTGAAAATGCAAGGCTTTGAATAACTAGTTCATAGAGATCCAAAAAAAAACCCTTAAGAGTTCCTAGCAATACGATGAAGTAATTAATGACAGAAAATGTCCATTAAGCCCTCTTCATGACAAAGTATTCCCGGTAGTGATGACTACAAACCTTTCGAATTCCTTTACCACCACCACCCCAAGATGCTTTTATCATTGCAGGATAGCCAACTGCGTGGCAACTTGTAATTGCTTCTTCTGTTGTATAGACGCATGCTGCCCTGTACAAATCTTCAGGTATGGTATCTGAACAACTTTCAGGTGGAATCTTTACCTGCATGCATGTAAAAAAAATTTACCTACAATATTAGAGACAGATGGTGACTGTATGTAATCTTGACCATAATTATTTGATGCTTCATGGCCATGATTTGAGCAGCACTTTGAAAGAGAAATTTCAAGTATACATAAAAATTAAAAACATTGAGATTTGAGTCGCATTATGATGCAAGCACTCACATTAGACCCACTCCATGGAAGCGTGGGCACACCAGCTGCTTGTGCAATTAGTGAAGATCCAATTTTATCTCCAAGGGCTGCCATGGGTGCAGCAGGGGGTCCAAGAAAAATTATACCCCTAGCAGCTAATGAATCGGGAAGTTCTGGAATTTCTGATGCATGGCCCCAACCTGGCCAAACTGCTGAAACACCTGTGATTTCTGCTATCTGTAGAAACAAAAGACGTTACAATTAAGCAATCGTTGATTTTTGTAAATCTATAAGGCTTTCTAGCTTCAAAAGTCTAAAACAATCTCGACAAAGAGAGGAAATCCATACCTCTCTCTGATCTAAATAGATACTAACATCAACCTAATAAACCATCAGCTCTTAAGCAATATAATAAATACTTTATATACAACTTTGCTCCAGTCCCAAAAGTCAACCCAAAAAAATGCAGGTTATGAAAGAAAGGGATTGGTTCCACCTAAAACTAAAGAAAGGCTACATTAAATATGTTCCAATTACAATGTCGTCTGCGCTACAAATTTAATGTGACACAAACCTCTGTGATCAGCTGAACATTTGCATAGTTATTATTGTTGGTACCACCAGGCACTTCAACAAACTGATCAGCAATTCGAATATGCTCTGCATTGATCCTCATATCTTCAGGTGTGGCCATGGCCACCAGTAGAATTGCTTTTTCAGTCCCAAAGGTTTCATAAGCCCATGATCTTACACTGCGTATAAACTTGACAGCTGCCATCCCATTATTGGCAATCAAAATACTGTGAATTGGTTTCTTCCCACCAAGTGCGAAGCAAAACTCGTCAATTCGAGATAAAACTGCAGCAGATCTTACTGCAGACTTTCCGTTAGGAATTCCATTAGCACGAATTACTTCTGCCATATTATTCTGATTGCCTTGCACCCCTGCAAGAGTAAAATCACTTTGATCACTAAACCACACTTTATTTAAACAAGGAAATGGCATTTAGCAGCATAATTAACATTTCAAATATCCAAAAATTTATTAAAATTGTTGTCAGTGATCAACCAACCAATATTTAAGGCTCAAGGAATAAAGTCTTCCCATCTACCAATCAATACAACTAAAAAAGAGTTCCAAAATGGAAGGAAAAAGTTAAGCTCCCCAAACTATTGAAAGGAAAGGGGGAAAAGAATTGAATCAATAGATGAGATATTGCAAGAGGAAGCTTTGCCATTGCATCTGTAAAATTTTCTACTGCCTAGTCCAACGGCAAGCTCTGGAACAACTATATGAAAGATGTTGGGACATGCACAATGCAATAATAGCAGTTATAGAAGAGAAATTTATAGTTGAGGAAGTGAAGAACACCCTGAAAACTGAACTAGGAATGGCAACTCTTGATGCCAGGGTTAGGCCATGATAATCTTTGTGTATTTATTGGTCATAAATGGTAGTGAGAAGTGTGAGGGAAGTTGAGACTGCACTGATAAATGTTGTCAAGGTTATAGTAACACCAGTCCTTTATCCCAAGATGTGTGACCTAGACCTGGAATTTCTGCACATTCCATTAAGGTTGTTAAAGATATAAAATCGAATAAAGATATAAAAATTGAATCAGGATTGTCTCAGATAGCTATGGTGAGTGCTAAGTCTGCTGATTCAAGAGGCATAACAGGGTAAAGGAAAACAATCTCTAAGTATCTTGCTTCGTCTGATATGACAATTCATATTTTCATCTTTTATCTAGCAGTAGAGACTTTGGAACTCTGAATAGATGTCCAAGGTTCAAATCCTGTGGGGTGTAGGGTTGTACACCATGTTTTGGTGACCAGAGTATGGTTGAATAACCATATACTGGGTAAAATAACATCCTTTATGAGGTCGTCTCATGTGGCCTATGGCCTTGCGGACGTTAAAAACTACTTTACCCTTTACCCTTCTATGACCCTAGCAGGTTGGAGTTTGTAGTGTTTCTGGAGACTAGGATTTTGATTCATCCCAGAGTTAGGCTAAGAACATGTGTTCAAAATTCTTTTCACAAAACCAATGGGTTGAAGAAGGCCAAGTCACTGAGAAATTGATAAATTTATATGTGCAGGACCACCCCTTATAGACATATGTTGCTGATAAAAGTTGCATGTCCTTTTAATTCTCTAAAGTAATTGGTTTCTGGCCAGAGAATCAGCTTGTTGATTAGCATCATGTATACAATTGCCATCTCTAGTTAACATTAGCCAAAGGTGTGTGGCGGTATATGTGTCTGTTTCTTCCACGGTTCTTCAGCTTGAAAATACTCGGTTACTCAAATCATAAGGCATATAAGTATATGTGTCTGTTCGTTCCACAGTTCTTCAGCTTTAAAAAACTTGGTTACTCAAAGCATAAGATGTAGGACATCTGGATTTATTTAGTTGTCATATGCGAAATGCATGGGCTAGCCTTGTAAGTATGGAATAAGGTATTTTCTTGTAGACTGTGGCTGCCTAGCTAAGCATCAATTCTGGGCCTTGTGTATGATATATAAAGTTTTGTCAAACATTGATTGGGCATCCATGAGTCTCGTTTGAAGGACCTCATGTCACTACTAGAACTAAACATGCAGAGTAAGAGTTCTATAACATAAATGATATATCTAGTCATATGGTATGCACTAAGCAAAATTTATTAAATACCTTCTCGATAGCAGGAAGAAATAAAATTTTCGTAGTCTAGTGACTAGTCATTGAAGGCTTCCAGTGGAAGTGTCTACATCTTTGCAGATAATAAAACTGAAGGTGCTAACAACCCACAGAAACAGAGATATCAGGTCAATTTGAGACAATTCTTATTCTGTAAAAAGGTAAGTAATAACAAATTAAACTTGAACTTTATATTCTTTTTTTCCCTTTACCTAGTCACACTTGCAAAGTTGCAAGGAATAAACCAAAGCAAATAGTATTCATTCACATTCGAATAGTATTAAATTGGAGACTTCTCTGCTTCATGCAAGTTCAAGCCAAAGCCTGAATATGAGGAAGGTAACAAAAAAAGAAAGATATCTTAATTTTAACCATCCCATAAAATGTGTTTCTAAGGAGCTATTGACAAAAGAAGAAACTATGTTTTGCAAGGTGATTGATTCAGCCGTCCATGTAAGATACGTCCAACCAGAGTTCATCTGTTATATATGTGCTTCACATAGGACAGGTTTAACCTTGAATCTCAAGCAGCTATGACTTTGCCTAATTATGCATTCAGCCGGCAAACTGCACTAGCCTATAGCTGGTTTTCAGGCCATTGCATCATGAAGTTTGTGAAATCTTGTCATTATCTCATATTCCGATTAATGCGTACATCCATATTTAACACTGTGGCTCATTACTGCATACCCTCAGGTGGAATGAATAAATAAGAATTGGAACTGTGAACAGTGGTTGACAATTGCCACCCACTTACTATTGAAGAAACCCGATCTGAACTTCTGGTTAACGACTCACATCCACAAGTATTGATTTCCATTCAATTCACATACACAAGCAGGACAAGAAAACAAGTCAATGCAAAAATACCCTCGTGCACTCAATCAATTTAGAATGCATTCCATATGTTCCCTACACCTCAGCTATCTCTAAACAAGGTTTCAATTCTGAAACAAGGCCATACAAATTAAGAAGTGAAGCTGTCAGCAGTGGTCCCCAATTGCCAATTTAAGAAAACTGACTCAATCTTCTGTCATGCACAGATAGGACTAAAGCCACGCCATAGCAATATCAATTTTGCTGCACTAAATTACTTTAGAATTCACCATGTCCCCTCACCACTCAAACTCGCTTGGAAATTGAACACCTCACTTGTAAAGGAAACCTGAAGGTCCTTGGCCAAAGAGCTCAACCTGGAGCTCCCTTCATGAAATAGATAATTAGCTTAGTCCTAGCCAACTCACCCACCTAGAATAGGTCCTGAGTTTGAATCTTTGTTGACAACAACTGGTATATTACAAACAAATTTGAATGTTAGTTTAGTCTCCTGTCCAGTTCCCCCTTAAGAATTTGGTTTTGACTAGCATTCACGGAGACAGCCAGAGGTTGAAGGTTGTCTTGGATAGAATCCGTGCATACAATATCCTGGTGACCAGGGCGTATATAATTTGCCTATTAACCAATTGCCATCGGTCGCTCATCACTATCTTCTCCAAAAATCTCGACATCCTTAAGACCTTGGAAATGGTGATGCCAAGAGGATACGAAATTTCAATCAAGTGGAGCAATGAAGACCCCAAAACGAAAACAAAAATAAATAAAACTAGAAGCTATCTGCATGGGATAGTGGATTTGAATGCTGAAGCTGATCCCAAAAGAAGCCAAGAGGAAAAACATCATGCATAGCATTTAAAATAAAAGGAAAAAACAAGAAAGGATTTTAAAAAAAAAAAAAAACTTAACAATAAAATAGTAAAGCTACTTGGGTGTTAATAATTATCTTAGAACTAAAATTTAGGGTGTTAATAATTACCTTAGAACTAAAAATTGAGAGACACCCAGATGATATTCCACCTCCAAACTAATGCAGGAACACTGGCCGCCAGTGTGCTGTGCTGAGAAGCCAAACCAACCCGAGGTATGATTCCTCTGTATCTGGATCCCTCTCTCCCTCTCTGGTCTATTAGAAGCAAGGGATCAAAACAAGAGGAAAAGAACCAACCACACCCCACCTGTATGGTGATCAGTGGAGGAGAAATGGTGCATTTACTGGTCCTTGGGCAAGGCTGGTGAGAGCATTAATGAGCCCTGAATAAGAAATGGAAGGCCTAGACCAAAGACCATTTAGACTATTAGGAGGCCCACACGTGCAGCAGCTGCCCATCCACCTCAGCATCATCGGCATCATCCCTATTCCCTTTCTGGGTGGTAGTAACAGCAGTAGTAGCTGCTGCCCGCAACTACCTTCCTTAAACCACCCCTCTTCCTTCCTTATAGTCCATCTTCCTTCTTCCTCCATGCCTGCCTGCCAGTCTCATTGAATAATCCAACATTTCTGTTTTAGCCCAACTCCCAAGCAAAAATAAGGTGTGGGGGAATGGTTTAATTTAATTAAAGATTTGACTGATGGTGATGGGTTTTTTTAGTTTGGGATTTGTCCTGTCCGATTTCATTCGCCTCCGTAGTCTAGACTTGACTTTTGTCAAAAATTTGAAGTTGGGTTCTTAGTTTTTGATTTTTTTTATAATTTTTTAACCCGCATGTGGGTACGTGAATTTTGTGTGAGATGTTGGGGCTGCTGGGAAATGTTTGTGCCCAAAAGTGTGCTTTGGGAAGATAAAAAAATAATCAAATGGTCATTTCTTGTGCCCTGCTTTGACCCTGGCTATGGACCACATTCTTAACAATTCTGAGTGCATGCTTATCTACCTCCCGGTATTCATTCATTAAATATGAAGGTTCTATCTGCATATTTTTGGGCTTAGGTAGGTGGGTGTGCATGCCTTCCTTACCTTACCTTCTGCCTCGTATCATACCATAACCAATTAATTAATAATCATCATATTTCTTGTTTTTTCTTTCTTTATTAGATCAACTACCTTCTCTTAATCTCACCAACCCGTCTACACTTCAAGCTTCGTCTTTTTTTTTAACTCTGTGTTACATGTGGTCGAACCTTTAATTGGTAGGTGTACTCATCTCTAACACCCCCCAACCTATATTAGTATAGAGCCACTTTCCTATATTAGTATAGAGCCACTTGTCACTTTTCAAAGTAGGACAGATGATTATAACTGATTTGTTTGTATAAAAAAATATATAATAATAATAATAATATAAGAACCATTTTATGAAGGAAACTATTCAGTTGGAAAATATCTTCAATCCAAACTTTCTTGCTTTTGTTCCATGGTATTATAATAGTCTTAAAGTTTGTCAACTACTGTTATTATTATAATTAGAATGGAATGTTTAGAAAATTTATATTTGTGTATTTTTTTTTTGTTACATAGGAGAGTTGATCACAATCATATTATTTTTAATAATTGACAAGGGCACAGTTTTGGTTTTGGCTTCTCTTTGAGAGGGCTAAGGTTTAAACCCCACTCACTCATAAAATTTGTGTAAACTTATTGAAAAATAATAATAAATTATTAATCAAATTACCAAGGTATTATTATAGTTTTGAATAAAATCAAATTTATTAATATTATTAAAATATAGGAACAAAGTACTTAGTATTAACATTTTAATTTAGTGTAAAAGTATAAGAATATGGGTAAATTAAAATATATGAATTATTGTAGTTTTGGATGAAATGAGAAAATTTTAATAATTTAAATTTTATTAATATTATAAGGGTATGGGGACAAAGTGTTTAGCATTGACTTTTTTATTTATAGTATAAAAGTATAAGAATATAGGGCAAATTAAAATATATGGTAGAAGTATTTGTGTTGTTAAAATACACTTGTATTGTATTGGTACATTCTAAGTAATATAAGTGTGTTGTATGTATGGGTATAGATATGTGTTTTAATACATTTTTAATACAATATTAATCACTTGATAATGATGATGGTTATACTTGCTCTACGCAAGATGTCATACTAGAGTAAAGTCATCTTTTCTAGGATCAATCCTTAAGCAATTTTTAGTTTATTCAAGGAAGCTTCTAGTCCATCACACTTAGATTTTATTTAGAGAAGTTCATAGTTCTATGACCATGTGCTCTGATTTCAAGCAACTAAAAGTTCAAGGTCTTCTCGACTTTAGTTTAAAACTAAGCAAAGGTTTGATTAGGAAGATACCTAAATCCTTAGCACATTTCAAGGAAGTCTTTAGTCCATCGTACCTAGAGGTCCTTTACAGAAGCGTCTAGTCCTACGATTTACGGCTCTGATACCAAATGTAACGATCTGAAAATCCAACCAACTCGAGCGAGAATTTTTTTTATAATCACTAGGGATCTACATATCACCCCCTTACATACATCATTCTATGGAGGTCTCTATTAACTTAATGCCTTATGATTGGGTTATCCATCTCATCTTCGCGATGAGCCAACATTTCTATGTTTAATCCGTCAAAAGGGTATGCCCATCTCTACACCATACATAAGTCCATCTATGTAGGTGTACTAAGTGTAATTGCAAATAAGCTATCTATATCATATTCATGATGAGCTAACTTACCCTTTTTATCTATCAAAATGGTATGCCCATCCCTACACCATACATAAGTTCGTCTATGTAGGTGCACTAAGTGTATTGCTCATAGGTCATATAAGGTTTTCTTCAAACGATGAGCCAATCTAAGCATCAATCATTTCATGATAGTTCATTTATTGACATCATCACCTGATTGTTGCCTTCTCACAACTATCTAAGGTGAGGTCATTAAGGAGAAGTTGTGAAACTAGGTTTACCCAAAGTTTCCTTCTCAAAGGGACCCCATAATCCCTTATTCAACTCTCTCTCTAACTTTAATGAATAAAAGTCCTTACTAACTAGGAGAAGATTCCAAGTATCACTAGCATGTGTAAACACTTCACATCTTAGTAGGACACTTCTACTCCATAAGCATACATTGATAGATGTCATTATCCAATCATCTAATATTCATTAGATCATTCATAAAGATCACTCGATCTTTCTTCCCTAAATAGGGATGCAATAAGTCCATTTTAATTATGCATCAAATAATATCTACAACCTCATTAATAAAAAATCACATAAAAGAAGAAATTATATTTAGTTCCAATATCCTAACATGATAATTTACCAAATCATAACATCATAGATCTCTATCAATAATGAAGTAAAAGATATTTTCTATTCATCTAAGATTTATCAAATGCAAGATCAAAAGATATAACACACATAACACATCATATATCCTAGGAGAAAATCCTTACGAGAAAATCCAGATTCAAATATTCCCTTTATTTCATTAATTCAATTGTCTCAAATACAACTATACAAAGGAATCCCATAATTGTTAACATCATTATCAGTATAAAAGCATAAGAACTACATAGCTCTTATGTTTCCTAAAACATGAGTTGTTCTTTTAATTCCACAATACATGATCAACGAGGGAACCCCATAATTCTCTCCAATGAATTCCACATCCATTCTTCCAAAGATCGTTTCTTCCTTCTAATCATTTAAAGAAATAACATCTTTCTAAAGGTCTAATGTATCCATAACATCAATACCAAAATAAATACATAAGAATCATTTCATTTAATCAGTTAAGAGCCCATGCTCTTAAGCAATCAAACACTTATCAAAATACTTTTTTTAGCTAATTAAGAGCCCATACTCCTAATCGATAAAATACTTATCAAAACCACTTTCTTTAACCAATTAAGAGCCCATACTCCTAATCGATAAAATACTTATCAAAACCACTTTCTTTAACCAATTAGGAGTCCATACTCCTAATCGATCAAATACTTATCAAAACCACTTTTTTAAACCAAATCAAAGGTTTACTATACATTCTTTTATTTAACCCATAAAGGCTTAGTTAAACATTCTTCCATTAACTACTAAAAGCTTACCTAAACATTCTTTCATTTAACTACTAAAAGTGTTAGTTAAAAATTCCTCCATTTAACTAATAAAAGCATTAGTTAAACATTTCTTTTATTTAACTAATAAAATCAATGCTAAACATTCTTTCGTTTATCTACTAAAAGCATAGCTAAACATTTTTTTGTTTAACTATGAAAAGCTTTAGCTAAACATTGTTTTGTTTAAATACTAAAAGTATTAATTAAACATTCTTCTATTTGATTAATAAAAGCATAGCTAAACATTATTCCATTTAACTACTAAAAGTATAGCTAAACATTCTTTCGTTTAACTACTAAAAGCTTTAGCTAAACATTATTTTATTTAACTAGTTTATCCTTCAAAACTTCATAAGCAAATCTATTCTTTAACATAAGTTTATCCACTAAAATTATTAAAGTAAATATATTCTTTAACATAAGCCTCTCCACTAAACTTATTTGAAATAAATCATTTATTTGGCTAAGTCTATCCACTAAACTCATTAAAGTAAATATATTGTTTAACATAAGCCTATCCACTCAACTTATTTGATATAAATCAGTTCTTTAACATAAGTCTGTCCACTAAAGTCGTTAAAGTAAATCTATTGTTTAACATAAGCTTATCCACTAAACTTATTTGAAATAAATTATTTCTTTAACATAAGTCTGTCCATTAAACTCGTTAAAGTAAATCTATTGTTTAACACAATCCTATCCACTAAACTTATTTGAAATAAATCATTTCTTTAACATAATTCTATCCACTAAACTCATTAAAGTAAATATATTGTTTAACATAAGCCTATCCACTAAACTTATTTGAAATTTCTTTAACATAATTCTATCCACTCAACTCATTAAAGTAAATCCATTCTTTAACATAAGCCTATCCACTAAACTTATTTGAAATGATTCATTTCATTAACATAAGTCTATCCACTAAACTCCTTAAAGTAAATCTATTATTTAACATAAGCCTATCCACTAAACTTATTTGAAATGAATCATTTCATTAACATGAGTCTATCCACTAAACTCACTAAAGTAAATCTATTCTTTAACATAAGCCTATCCACTAACCTTATATGAAATAAATCATTTCTTTAACATAAGTCTATCCACTAAACTCATTAAAGTAAATCTATTCTTTAACATAAGCCTATCCACTAAACTTATTTGAAATAAATCATTTCTTTAACATGAGTCTATCCACTAAAATCATCAAAATAAATCTATTCTTTAACATAAGCCTATCCACTAAACTTATTTGAAATAAATCATTTCTTTAACATGAGTCTATCCACTAAACTCATTAAAATAAATCTATTCTTTAACATAAGCCTATCCACTAAACTTATTTAAAATAAATAATTTCTTTAACATAAGTCTATCCACTAAACTCATTAAAATAAATCTATTCTTTTATATGTAAGTTTATCCTTCAAATTAACCAAAGTAACCAAATTTATTTAATTAAACACCAAGGCAAACCAAGGCGCTTTAAAGGTAAACACGGTCAAATCAAGCTATGTGGAAAGAAATCAATCAATTGGTCCAAACAGGCCATGTGTTAAGTCATAGAGAAACTGACACCTCCAACCGAGGTTGAGCGGCACCACTCGGTGACGCCCTGACCACCAAGTGGTGGTCGACCCTAAGGGGGGTCAAATCCCCTTTAAAGGCTTGCTCAGGCCCCACATATATCATGTGGGATATTTGTGGGAAGGCTCAATAACAATATTCTTAACTAATTAAATTTATGTAAGAGTTGTTATCTAATCTTCACAAGCAAAATTAATCATGTTAACCATTGCAAACTTATATTAGACATTATGCATTATTAGGTAGAAAGTACAATCCATGACTATATTAATTAAATAGAAAATATTATTACTTAAGTAAGCATTATAGTTAAAAATTTATAAAAATAAACTATTTTTGTCAATTGGTAACCATGTATTAGGTACATGTGTTATTAGCATTGCAACATGGATGACAAAGAGACATTGGATATATTAGGTAGGTAGAATGTTTGTATCTTTCACACACTTTATTACTGTAGTATGCATTTGTAGCAAATCCTTTTGTCAAGAACGAAATTGATATTGAGTTAATTTCCTAAATTCAAGGAATTATGGCAACATTGTTGGAGCAGTAGGCCCTTCTTTCGATTGACCCAAAGAAGGTCAAAGGGAAGTAGATCTGGACTATGGGTTAGGTTGATTCATATTAAGGGTGGGATTGGTATTGGGATTGCCATGTAGGTTTTTGACTTGGTTCTAATCCTTGAAGACCTAACCATAGATGGTTTGGATATTTTTAAGTCAACCTATTATTTTAATTCAAGGAAAACAAAACTTTTGGAGCTTGGTGTGGAAAAATAGTACTACATACAAATATAGAACTTTCTTTGTATTGATTTAATGAACTAGTTAGTGTCGAACATGAGGCAAGTAGGGCAATTTTTTAAGGGTCAGAGTAGACCCATTTTTTTGTTGGAACTCAATGCTAGTTTTAGGAATTTATAGCAACTTATTCTCATTAGGTTTTGGTTAATCCTTTTAATTACTTGTATGTTTTTGCTAAATCTAATTATAATTACTTAAATGATATCTTCCAAAAGATGAAATTTTTATTACTCTTTTGTATTTTATGTTGGGCAAAGATAATTGTCGTATGAGGAAATATCCAACTTCTTATACGCTCACAAATCTATTTCAACAAATTAAAAGAAAATGGTAATTGGGGAAGAAAAGACTCGACATTAGAATGGAAGTTATTTCAATGTTTATAAAGATGTGTTTGAAAGGTGGCATCCGAAGGGAAGGTGGTCGTATATCACAATCTTTGTGCATCTCTTTAATGAGTAGTGAGAAGTGATAATAAGGTATAGAAGTGTTTGCCACCTTTCTACATGCTACCTTTTATTTTTTATCTTGAAACTTTTGGTATGAGCAACCTATAGGGAAAGTGGAATCCATTGCATAAACGAATTTATTCAAAGGTATAAGCTATGAGAGGTCAAGTATTTCATCAAGCAAGAGATGTAGATTTTAAATTAGAATGTAAAATTAGTTTTTGAGGGTTATGTTCAAAGTCAAATTCATTGATGTTGATAAGTTTGTAAAGTTTGAGAACATATGTGGAATTTGAGGTAGGAAAGCTAAGTATTACTCAATAAGCAATAGTGCATGTCAAAGGATATGTGATTTGTTGAAGCTCTAATATCACCATCATTAAAATTACTTATATTCAAAGGAATTAGGTTCAACTTTGATATTGAGGTGGATGATGGTGATGTAATTGTACCTTCTTTTTTACCTGAGGTGGTAATCAATCCAAGCATACCTATTGGAGACAACAATAAAAGGGTAGTCTTGATATAAGGCCTTGGATATGGTACAATTGTTTTGAAATCCTCTAGAACTAAGCTACCAATGGCATCTTCTCAAATTCTAGCAATGCAATACTAGGTCTACTCATATCCAAGGATAATGCAATTGCCATGTGTGATTTGCAACTTTGTAAATGAGAAACCCTTTAGTATGCTCTTCACTTGCATGTAATGTGATCTAGTGAACTAGAAAGCTTGCAACACTAGAAGTATGCTCTTCACTTGCACATCTGCAATCTAGTGAATCAAAAACAAGTTATGTTTTTAGAGTACTCCTTCACCATGTTTCTGTTTTCATTAATCAACTTTGCAAATGAGAAACCGATATTTGAACCTTACCCAACAATATATGTATAATCAACCAAGCTCTTATAATACCACTATGTGGTCATGATGGATGGAACCTATTCAATCCCATATAACTTATTAAAAAAATGAGTTTTTAATTCACCCCATAAGTAAAAGGAATATGGTTACATAAAAGTGGGTTCTTTTAATACATGAAAAATATTTCATAATATCCACTTGCATCTGAGTACTCTTATCTCTTTTATTTTAAATATCACAAATTTATAAAGATCCACAAGCATTGCATATAAGGTAAGTACAACATAAGTCATCACTTAGAGAGGGTGAAGTCTTATAGCCACTTGGACAGGGAGAAGTTTTATATGCATAGTAGATAATATCAAGAATTGAATATGAAAAAATATTATTCCAACTACCTTTTAGGATATTTTATTACATTATTATTAGATCATGCATTATCAGCTAATAGGTTATTAATAAACCCAGGTGTTGTAGGTGAGTTGGAGAGGAGAGGGCAATCCTCCAAGGGAGGTCCCAGGTTCAAATATCCACCCTACCAAAAAGTTGAATTGGGTATCCAAAATCCAATTGATAATGTTGGTGCGAGCAGGGTCAGGGGCGACTCTTGGGTGACTTTGACAGTGTAGAACCCCCTGTTCGTGGTCTCTTAGACCAAGGCGGCCCCACAAGGGGTTTTTTGCTTAAAAAAAAGGTTATTAATAGCTAGAAGATTATTTTAATATTTATTGCATGTAACGATCTCCTAAATTTGGAGTATCGATCTTCCAATTTATAACCCTAAAGAATGTATTAAATAGACTCTTGCCTCAATGAATAAATTAAGTATTTTTATCATCATTGGTATCAAAGTAGGGTAATACTAGTATGCTCTTAACTTGCGGTGTTACATTGATCTAGTTTATCAGAAAATATTTCTTGATTCGAGCCACCATTGAGTGTGTGAGGTCTAATAAGGGATAATCATTGCTATCAAACTATAATCCCTTCCACCATCGACTGTGTGAGGTCTGATAAGGGACAATTATTTTTATTCGATGACAAACCCTTATAAATGTATGATGTGTACAGGTCTAATTGTTTATAGGTTTGATTCATGGGAAAGATATCCATTGATAATTAGAGCCTATGTGATCGTGGCCTTGGATTTGGTATCACACATAATTTTATTTGTGGGAGCTATATCTTCCTTTCTAGTAGTCAAATTTAGAATATTCTTGCACCATCACATAGATAATTTTGAGTACTATAAAAATAAGTGGTCATATGCAAAATTTTGAGTAATATTGAAAACATTATGGTTGTTTGAATTGGGCTATCAATGCTATTTTTTTTGCTGCAAGAAAATTTGTCAAGAAAATCTCCCAAATCTAAATCCAGATCCAAATATAGATATAGCCTTAGGTTTGCAAGTTTTCAATATTTCTTGATTAAAAAAAAAAGCAAAAGCTTTATTATTTTTTAAGTGTTTTATTATTTTTAGAAAATAACACTTTTTTAATAAAAAAAAAATTAATGTGCGTTCTTTAAAAAAATAAAAATAAAGAAGAGATCTTTGAGCTTATTATTATTATTATTATTTACATGGTTGAATCGGTAGTCACCACATGATCTAGACATGATGTCCATATTTTATGGCTGCCACAATATTATGTGTTGTCCGCCTTGAAATCCGCCACACAGTACTCGTGCAATCCGCCCCTATAACCACCATGCCACAATCATTTTAAACCTTTTACGCCACTGAAAGCACCAAGAAAGGGACAAGCGTTCAGTCCGATGAGGCCTGATATTTGAACCTTGGACATCCACCCCTTATGGGGAACCAATTGGTCTACACCTCGAACCTTGAGCTTATTATTTATAAAAGTGATTTCTTTTTTTTTAAAGCTTATTTTTTAGGAAAAAAAAGAAAAAAAATGAGAGCTTATTATTTTAAATAAATGCATATTAAAAGCACTTTATTAATAATGTTTGTTATTTTTGAAGGAGCTTATTTTACAAAATTGTGCTTCTAAAAATGGTGTAATATCGATGAAGTCCAACACCTTCCCCCCTTCTTGCAAAATCATCGAATATTGTAAAAGTTGCATTATCAGTGGAGTCTAGCACCTTCATTATTTCTTCCATGTTTTCTAAGTTTTGTAGGTGATATTATACTTCACACAAATAACCTCTACCAAAGTGTATCTTAGATTCTGAGCCCTTGAAAGGACCCAACTTTAGAGCATGGAAGACAAAGATGCAAACTATCTTGATAGTGGAGAAACTATGGGACATTGTGACAGGCATCAAAATACAACCTCAAGGTATGGACCAAGAAAAGAAGTTTGATAAGACAAATCAACTAGCATTTATGTTAATCACCCTTGCTATAGCTTATGAGATCCAACCACACATTTGTGATGCAAAAACTTTCAATCAAGCATGGGATGCTCTTATGACCATTTATGAGGGAAAAAATCAATCCACTATTCTTAACCTTCTCAAATTCACATATTGCGAGTGAGAGATGGGGAGACTATAAAGCAAATTCTTTGTAGAATGACAAACCTAAAGGGAAAACTAAATGATATGGGTGAAAAGGTGGAAATAAGCTCTTAGTTCCCACCATACTTCAATTTTTACTTGATTATTTTTAGGTGTTGATTACCTCCTTATAGGCCTCCAACAGGGCAAATTCCTTTGATAAGTTGGTCAATATGCTTCAACAAGAAGAAGAAACCAATAAACTAAGGGATTGGTTGTCAAATAGTGCACTCATAAATATAAAATTTATACGTCAAAAATTTGGAAAATAGACAAGACACAAACATTATTTGAGCAAAGGTCTTTCCTCCTTATCATCACAACAACAACCTCAACACCAAAAGAGGTATTGTCATAACTATGAGCATGAAAGCCATGATACCAAATATTGTTGGTACAGTACTACCACAAGAGGAGACTAAGTTCGTATACCTCAATAGAAGCAACAATAGTATAGACCGCAAACCCAAAAAAAGCAAAAAAAATGACATGTTGTCATTGTAGTGTCAGATTCAGATTATGAATAGGAACACGAAGAGTCAAATTCAAATTTTGAACAAGCACATAGTGTACTCATGACCAAATTTGCTTCCTAAACCAAGGATGATTCTTGGTATATTGATTTTGGTGCCAGCCAATACATGACAAGGGAGAAAGACTAGTTTTATACCTTCAAAGCCAAAGAAGGGAAACCAGTGACCATTACCAATAATCAAACCTACAAAGTGAAAGGAGAAGGTAATATTTTGGTTCAACTTCTAGATGGAAAATGCACCATCAAATAGGTTCTTATGTCCTAGAACTAGCTAACAACTTGTTGTATGTGACCCAACCACTAAAGAAAAATATAAATATTGATTTTAGAGTTGAGAATGGCCATAAGAGGTGTTTTATCACTAATAATGGTAAGGATATAGCCATTGGTTCCTATAAAAGTGGTTTGTTTTCCCTAGATGTCCAATTTTCTTCTAATGTAGCACTATTACCAGCCAAGACAATTACAATCTCCTAAAAGTAGTCCTAGAGACAACATACCCAAATGCAGACCAAGAGGTAATAGACCCAAAGGCAAACCTAGTGGTAGATCCAATGACTAACCTAATGGTAGACCTAGAGGTAAACATAGTAGAATACCCAATGGTCAACCCATTGGTATACCTAGAGGTAAACCCAAAGGAAGCGTCAAACATAGAGGGAAAGCTAGTGGACAACCCATAAGTGGTTACCCAAGAGCCACGATAGCCAGAGCTAGAGTATCCAAAGCCATAGTAGTCAGAGCCAAGAGTTAGAGTAACCAATGCTAAAGCTAGAGCTAAAGCCAAAGCCAAAGTCAAATTCAAGATCTAGAGTTAAAGCCAAAGCCAAGAGCCAAATCCATGAGCAAGAGTCTAGAATCATTTGGATTAAGGGGGGTCCTAATATTTCCTAACCCAAAAAATGTAATAAGGGAAGGATGTTAGGATATTTTATTACATTATTATTAGATCATGCATTATCATCTAAAAGGTTATTAATAGCTAGAAAGTTATTTTAATATTTCTTGCATGTAACAATCTTCTAAATATGTTGTATTGATATTCTAGTTTGTAACCCTAAAGAATGCATTAAATAGGTTCTTGCCTCATTGAATACATTAACATTTTTTTATCACTACCATCTAACTCTTCTTATTTATAGACTAAACCAATCATTAAACCTAACCATAATGCTTAAGGGTTGACAATCTAAACATAGGGATTAAGCTAGTAAAAATACAAATAATTGTTTTGGCTATATTAGAGCCATTACATGGTCCCCACTTAGAAAGCTTTGTCCTAAAATATAAAAAATACTAAAAAATACTCTTAGGATCCCCATAGAATCTTCTTTCAAAAGATCTTGCAACTTGATGAGAAACTCCTAAATTCATCAAGAGTTGAAGTCATTAGGGGATATAATCTTAAAGATTTTGTTTTACTACCAAATATATACATTGAGCATTGTCATGTGTATAGGGTTTAAGTATATTGAATTTTATCCTTAAGACTATGGAAAAATATTGAGACCATAGTTGTTGGATTCAATTGGTAGACTTATAAACTCAATGCAATACTCCTCCACTATTTTTAGTTGCTTTGTTTGAATAAGATGAACCACATATACTTTTGAAGATCCTCTGTCAAATATTTGAAGAAATATATTTGAAATGAGCCACAAAAGAGGACCTCTATGTTGGAAAAGTTGCCACATCAACCATTGATGAGTTTACATTCCCAATTTAATAAACACTATTGTGATGCAACCTACTTCAATAACATGGTATATGTGACTAATGTTACTCATATTGGTAAAATAATATTATGGATTGAGTTCCTCAAATATGGGCATGTCATTGTGATGAATAAGAACTTCATGAGTCCAATAAAGGAAATTAGAAGCGCATCCTACCAAGAAATTCATATAAAATTAAAGCCTAGGTCATAACCACCCATATAAGAATTTGGAGGACTATGACTAGATGGTGGTTGTGGAATAATGTTAGTATCCCTTGTATTTGGTGCTTGATGAATGATCAAAAGCTATTGTACAACACTTTATTATGATCCATGGACAAGGGAAGATAAAATGTTAAATATCTATGTGAATGTTTGGATTTTATCCAAGTACTTGGCAATGGAAGTAATTATCTATGGTTTATTCTTCGGATAGGTAGTAGGAGGATTGATAGGGGAGCATTATAATAAGGATGAGAAGATGAACTAGAGATATTATGGGGATGTGAATCGATCATGTTTATGGAAGAAATAATACATTGGTCATAACTATTGATATTATGGAGGGATGTTTTGATGCTTACCAATATTTTTAGGTTGGTGCTTCTTCTACTCATATACACATCCTCTAAATGATTAATGATCTACAATCAACTATTGACTCGTGACCAACCAGTAGTAGTAGATTTATTACTATACTAGGGGCAATTGGAAACCCCAAACATACTTCAAATAATACTAAAAAATATCATGAGAAAATTCTCTCACATTGATCAACTTGAAGAGACAATTGCAAATAGATAGGTTTCCTACAAGTGACATCACACACTAACCTTTTGAAAAAGTTTTGTTAAAAATACCTACTATTTTGACCCTCTCAAAGAGATGACCACAATGGGATATATCTCTCACAATGGTCTAGTGACATCCTATAGTCACTTTATTAAGAGGGTTTGGGAAAGAAAAGTAACAATAACAAACATGCAATATTCTAGAAGATAATTATATTGAAAGATGGATGGAAAAAATTATTAAAAAAACATTACTAGGAAACATGCAACAATAATGTTTAGCATAATTATGGGTATGTATATTCATTCAATTTATTTATTATTTTCAAGGTAATAATTTAAAAATAATGTAAATTAGTACTAATTAATTATTAATCTTTTTTATTTTTATTATTATTATTTTTTTAATTTAGTTAGTATGAGAAACTCCTACGACCAATGTTTAAGGTTGAGCATTTTCATTTCAGTCATGACCCCTTGTAATATTAAGACCTAAACTTATCAATAGAAGATTAATACACAACCACACACATGTTGTGATTTAAACCTTGGACCTCTCGAAGAAGAGCCAAACTTCGAACCATTGTATTGTCCCCTCGTGACAAAACTCTTGGGTAGAAAACATCTAGAACTACTCTTAGGTGACTGGTAGTATCGTTTTACTTTTATAAATTATGTGTGGCTTATATTAAAACACCCCCAACAAAATAACAAAATATTACATTCTTGTTAAATAGACCATATCTAGATTACCTTTCTATGTCTAATCCTTCTTTAAAAAAATGGTCAAATACCATAAAGTGAAAATAAGTTCATTATTAGAAATGCTAATCTTCAAAAACCATATAACGATACAATTTTATTGCCTCAAACTTCGGCTATGTTGAAGGTATCATATGTGGTCTAAATGGAATAAAAGTGAGCTACTTTAGTCAACTTTTTTACCAATCGTTATGATGGTATTAAGGTAATAAGTTGATATCAATAACCCTATGATGGAATTAATGGAGACTACATACCACTTTCATAGAGGAATTTGTCATGTGGGTAGAACAATGTCATTAGGTGTTGATGCTTGGCATTCACTTGTTGGCCTCTAAACAATCGAATACAAATTTTACAACATCACATCTTATGTTAAAGTATAATTGTGTTATTTCTACATATATTTTCTTTTACTTTGGTATGAGATGAATATAAATCTTTATGCCTCTCTTTCATAATTAATTTCCTTATACTTTTAGGAAAATAGATTTTTTTATGAAGGCAAAATACTTTATTGATCTTAAAATTATAACTCATCTTGCTACCTTTTGCTTTACTAGAGGATATCATCTACTATAATTGTTTTTTTTTGAAAAAATTGAAAAACTTGTATTAATACAAAGAGCAGTTACAAAAGGGAGAAAAAACATCCCTACCAAGAACCAAGAAGCAAGAAAACAAGCACAAAGTGCAAAAGGACAACACTTTCCACCTCAGAGCACTAAAAGACAACAAGGCGCGAAAACGCGACATGTCGCGAAATCGCGACAGTCAAACCAGCCGAGGCCGCGCCCGAGCAACCGGTCGCGAAATCGTGACATCGCGACATGTCGCGAAATCGCGACAGCCAAAGCCAACAGCACCTGAACACCAAAAGTGTCGCGAAATCGCGACGAGATCTCCACTTGGCATCCAGTCCTCAAAATTGTCGCGATATCGCGACGAGCTTTCCTCTTGCCACCTCTACGCCAAAAGTGTCACGAAATCGCGACAAGAATTCCCTTCGGCAGCAAGTCCTCACAAGTGTCACGAAATCGCGACGGGTTATCCACTTGGCGACCATTCATCAAAAGTGTCACGAAATCGCGACGAGTTTTCCAATTAGCTCCAGTTCGCCAAAAGTGTCGCGATATCGCGACGTGTTTTCTCCTCGGGGCCCAGACCTCAAAAATGTCATGAAATCGCAGCAAGTTGTCCCTTTGGTGCCCATTCTTCAAAAGGGTCACGAAATCGCGACGGTTTTTCCTGTTTGTGCCAATTCTCCAGAACTGTCGCGAAATCGCGACCACATTACGCCTTGGCACCGAAACGCCAAAAGTGTCGCGAAATCGCGACGACTTTTCCTCTTGACGCACAAGCTCCAAAAGGGTCACGAAATCGCGACGTCTTTTCCCAAAGTCGCCAGTCCGCCAAAAATGTCGCGAAATCGCGACCGTTTTTCCTTCTGGCTCCCAGTCTTCAAAAATGTCACGAAATCACGACGATTTTTCCCCTTTTCTTCGATTCACCAAAACTATCGCGATATCGCGACGATTCTCCTCCTTAGCGCCCCTGCTCCAAAAGCGTCGCGAAATCGCTGCAGCTTCCTGCCAAAGGCCGCGTCGGCGCAATAGGTCACGAAATCGTGACAACTTCCAACCGACAGCCGCGACAGTGCAACGGGTCACGAAATCGTGACAGCAACTCGCCAAGGGCCGCGACAGCGCGACATGTCACGATATCGCGACAGGTTCCCTCCAAAGGCCGCGACGGCGCAACCTGTCGCGATATCGCGACAGTTTCCCACCAAGGGCCGCGACGGCGCAACAGGTCGCGAAATCGCGACAAAAACTACCCTTAGCAAAAATTTTACTCATTGACTCAAGAATTGTGCAAGTCCCTGCCTAATCACAACATCCTCCACAGGCATGTCACTGTGCAGCTGTACCCCTACCTCTTTCTCCGCACCCATCTTTGCAAGGAAATCGACCGTCGAATTTAAATCTCTACTCACATAGACGGGGATCACATCTTCTAATTCCCTCCATAGGTCCTTGATTTGAGAGACTAAAATCTGTAACCTCCAAGCTTTCGAGGCAAAGTTCCTCATGCAGTCTAGAGCACCAACCAAAATTTGTGAATCTGACTCAAGGATTATCTTCCTGTGTCCCTGATTAACAGCCCAGATGGAGGCAGTTTTGATAGCATAGGCTTCTGCTTCATTGTTGGTGGCTCTTCCCAGACCTTGCAATTCCCAGTATAGCACAGATCCAGCATGATCTCGGCACACAACACCAATTCCAGCATAGCCCGGATTGCCTTTTGCAGCTCCATATGTATTGATTTTAACCCAACCTTCTAGGGGAGGTTTCCAGCTGACTGTGTCCTTTTTCACTTGTTCAACAGCTCCCTCTTCCTGTGGTCCAGGATCAATCGGATTTGCCTCTTCAACATATGTGGCAACTGTTTCCGCGACTTTGCTCCAGATAACCTGCCAAATTCCATCTAGCGAAGAGAAGGTTTCTCTAAAAATACGAGCATTTCTCTCCAGCCACACCTGCCACCAGATGAAGAATAAACCAAGTTCCCAACCAAGTCGAAGAGCTTTAGATTTAAATCTGCCTCTCTTCCATCTTTCCCAAATATTGTTTCGAGTCAGAGCACCATTAGTCTGGAGTTTAAAATGAGAGAACCAACGCTTCCAAATCTGAAACGTGAAAGGGCACTCAAACATCAGATGATCGGCAGTCTCCTCATTCTTATGGCATAAAACACACTGAGAAGGACCGATGATTCCTCTGTTTCTGAGATTGTCAAAGGTGAGAATGCCATTGTGCATAAACTGCCAGGCGAAGAAGTTCACTTTCGGCCAGCCCTTGGAATGCCAAATCTTCCTCCAATCTTGAACCAAAAATAATTACGGGGGAGGGTCTGGGAGAATCTGATCATATCCAGCCTTCACTGTATATACCCCAAGGTTCCCATAGCCCCATGCTAACTCATCCTCCTCGTCTCTCCCCGTGAGAAACCTGGCAGTTAAGATGTTGGTCAAAATGGGTGCCAGCTCCGGAGGGATAGTGATTGGCCACTCCTCCAACCGCTTAAACTTCTTGAATTTATACTCACCCAATTGGCTAGTGTTGAAATAATTCTCAATGTTGACCCAGCCCTTGGATTCTATGGCTGTTTTAATTGGTTGCAATTCGGGATATTCAGCAATAATGGGTGGGTACTGGTCCCATGAATCAGTCCAAAAACGAGCCTTCTCCCCTCTTCCCACTTTCCAAAACAATTGGTCTTTAATAACTTGAGATCCCAGCTTAAGAGCCTGCCACACTAAGGATCCATTACCATCCAGAGGGAAACGACTCACTTCATTGGGGTGAACATGGCCCAGATACTTACTGGTTAAGATTCTATTGAATAAGGATGTTGGCTGGGAAATCCACCTCCAATACAATTTACCTGCCAAAGCTTTGTTGTTAAGCTTGGAGCTTCTCGATCCCCACCCGCCTTTTTCCTTGGGGTCGGGTAACTTTATCCCGACTAACCAAGGCCCATTTCCTCTCACCTTTTGCTCCTTCCCATAAGAATCTTCTAGCCATTTTGTCCAGCTCTTTCCAAATAGAATGTGGGGCAGCCAGGATAGAGAATTTATAGATTGGCATGGCCTGAATAACTGACTGTAAGAAAGTTAATCGGCCCCCGTAGCTTAACCATTTATGAGACCAATGGTTCATTTTGTCTTTAATGCCATCCAAAAGATCCTTCCAGATGTCTTTTTTTAATTTCTTGAAATGCAGAGGAACCCCCAAGTAAACTACAGGAAGAGAGGTTCTAGTGAAACCCAAGATCTCTATAACTCTGTCCTGTAGCCTTTGGTCAAGGTTGAAGAAGACCACTTTGGATTTTTTGTCATTGATAACTTGATTGGAGGCCCTAAGGTAAACGTTAAGAGAATCTCTGATTCCTCTGGCTTCCCTGAGACTGGCCACTCCAACCAGGCCTGTATCATCCACAAACTGTAAATGAGTCAGAATTTCTTCACCTACCTTGATACCAGTTATCAGGCCTTGATGTCTTCTCCTCAAGAAGAGTCTACCTAATCCTTCAACCAAGATAAGGAATAGATAGGGAGAGCAAGGGTCCCCTTGACGGAGACCACGAGTGGCTCCAAAAGGAGGCGAGGGAAGCCCCTTAATTAGAACAGAATAAGAAGGTGTAGAAACACAACTCATAACCCAGTCTATCCATTCCTGGGAGAAACCAAAGGCTGCCAACATCTTAGACAGGAAGCCCCACTCCACCCTATCATAAGCCTTGGACATATCCAGTTTGATGAACATTCCTTTATTACCAGATTTTTGCATTGTATGGATAGCCTCCTGGGCGAGAACCACCCCATCCAAGATCTGTCTACCTTCTACAAATCCCCCTTGCTCTGAGGAAATGATGTTATGAAGGAGAGGTTTAAGCCGTTCAGCCATTATCTTTGTGATAATTTTATAAATCACGTTGCATAAAGCAATAGGTCTGAAGTCAGAGATATGAACCCCTTCCTCTCCCTTAGGAATTAAAGTGATGAAGGTATGATTTATTGCCTTAAGCATTCTTTTATTAGTTCTGGACTCCTCTGTAATAGCCAAAACATCTTCCTCCAAGGTATCCCAAAAGGCCTGAAAAAACTCAATAGGAAAACCATCTGGACCTGGAGATTTGCCTGTGCTCATTCCAAAGACCACATTCTTCAGTTCATCTCTATCAATGGGTCTAAGAAGGGCCTGATTTTCTTCTTGAGAGATAATAGAGGGAATAACATCAATAACTTCATTTTGAGCCTCCACATCTTGCTCCCTATTTTCCTTAAAAAGTTTAGAGAAATAATCCACTGAGTGGGAGTGCATACCAGGAAGAGTATCATAGGAGTGTCCATTCTCATCTTGAAGGACTTCCATGTTATTCATCTGTCTTCTAGCACAAGTTGATCGATGGAAAAATTTTGTATTTCTATCTCCTTCCAATAGCCAAGAGTTTCTAGCTCTCTGTTTCCAGTAGGTTTCCTCTTGGTTATCAATGTCCTCCACTGCTTTGCGCAAGGCATCATCCTCGGTTTTAAGCTGTTCAGTAATTGTTCCTTCCCTGAAGTGTTTTTGCACCTCCTCCCAGCGAGCCACCAAGGGAGCTCTTTGTAGCTGGAAATCAGACTTATTAGCGTGCCTCCACTGTTTCAATTTAACTTTGACAAAATGAAGCTGTTTGTGGAATTTAAACATTGCTGTCCCAAAAGGTAGACGGCCATCTTCCCACCATTGCAGAATTTTCTCTCGAAGATCCTCCTTTTGTAGCCAAAAATTCTCAAATCTAAACGGTTTGTGGTGATGCCCTGTCATAGTCCCTCCCTCCATCAGAATGGGAGAATGATCGAAAACTGGGCCTTCCAAAATCTGGAATTTAACATTCCACTTAACAAATGCCTCCTCTGAGACCAAAAAATGGTCTAACTTTACCTTCTTGCTGTGTGGCTCCCTCCTCTTGTTGGTCCAAGTAAAAAATGTTCCAGGGCCTTGGATATCCACAAGGTGAAAGGCCTGGACCTGGGCAATCAGAAGCCGGTCCCCTGGGTCCAAAACTGGGGTTCCACCTTCCTGATCCCGAGCAGATAATTTAGCATTAAAATCCCCAGCAATGATCCAGTCTAAATCTTGTCTTGAGGACCTCATGTTGTGTACAACTTTCCATTGGAGCCTCTGGCTATCAATGCTTTGAGCCCCATAAAAATTTGTAATTAAAACATGTTCAGCTGTGACATTATTCCTAAAGTGAGATGTGAGAACACCCCTCCAGGCTATATGTTCTAAAGCAGTCCATTCCAGAGGGTTCCAAAAAGTGACAATTCCCCCTGAGGCACCTTGAGCAGCCACATCCATATAACCAGCACCCCTCCATATTCTATTAACTGTTTTACACATAAGGTCTAAAGACATTTTTGTCTCCTGGATGAGCAAAAAGTCTGTTTTGCATTTTCCTAAGAGTCTTTGAACAGCAGATTGATGGGTTCTCCTGTTTAAACCCCTAACATTCCAAGATTGAATAATCATTGAAAACCTTGAGAGCAGTAAGAATCAATTGTCCTCACCGATCCTCCAGTGATCAGCTTGTCTCCTTGCGTTGCTATTAAATCCTTATTAGACTTCCTGCCTGCTCCTTGAGAATTATTATTCTTGGATCGCTTTTCCACTTGAGTAATCCCTAGGGCTGGCCTTTCTCTGTTCTTTTTTGCACTTCCCATAATGACATCCTTACTTTTCGGCTGTGCTTGGGAATGTATTATCAATGCCCCTGGATTCTCTGGCTGCAATATCTCAGTGGACTCAATCGCCTGTTCTAAGACAGGAGGAGATGAAGGAGAAGAGTGAGTGTGGGTAATATTAGCCTCAGTATTCCCATCCATTCCGTCCATGACTTGGTCCTCTTGATCAACTAGTGATTTAAAAATTTCATACCGATTGGCTGGTTTGAGTTGTGCTTGCTCCTTGCCAGTTTTCTTTTGCTTTCTCCTCCGTTTGGGCTGTTCAAATCCATCCTTCTGAACATCATTACCCTGCGGAGTATTAGAAGGATCTTTGACAAGAGTAGACTTGCCTTCCCTAGGGCGATTTGGCGCGCCCAGCGGAGCCTCCTCTTTTGTGTTCACAAGGCTTGGACAAAACCTTGCCAAATGGCCATGCTTATGGCAGACTCTGCATCTAAAGGGCAGGGCCTCATAATCTAACTGATGTATCCATGATAGTCCTGCCAACTCAAGTTCCACCTCTGTCGGGAGAGGCTGGCTAATATCCATTTCTACACAG
This sequence comes from Wollemia nobilis, assembly GCA_028583015.1. Classification (NCBI taxonomy): domain Eukaryota; kingdom Viridiplantae; phylum Streptophyta; class Pinopsida; order Araucariales; family Araucariaceae; genus Wollemia; species Wollemia nobilis. The sequence continues at coordinate 846,989 of JAQPPZ010001804.1, read as the reverse complement.
ATTCTTGCAAAAATAAGTGCATTACCCTCTATGGTATCTTTAGAGACGCCCGGATGTCTGCCAAGGGAGTTACCAATCATCTCCAAAACCTGCTCACCCCAGAACTCCATCGGGAGAGCGTATAACCGGATCCAGACCGGGACAGTCGTGGGTTCGATACGAGGATCGAAACCCACTCTCCAGGGTTGAACAAATAACCCTGTCGGGCCATGGTTCCTTTTTTTTGATTCAAATGCTCTGTTTCTATCGGCTAAAGAAGAGAAACTAATGATGAAATACCCATTGCTTATGAACCATAAGGAGTACTCACCGTGAGGCTCCCAGTTCTGTCTGACCCAGGTGTGCAAAAAATTTAGGGTAGGTCGGATACCCATGAATTTACAAATCAGATCATGGTTAGCGCGATAGATGACTGTGTCCTCGACCATCTTGGGTTCAATGACAATCTTAGGTCTGGAAGCGGATTGTGGGAGGCATCCATTAACTCGGTGTGCAGTTGAGTTCTTACCAGCATTCTTGAAGAGCGATTGAAACGCATTCCTCTGGGCTTCGACATTGGAAGAAGAAGCATTTTCTTTTACCATCTCAGCATATGAGCTCTTTCTCCCAGAGAGAGGGTCTGGAGGAGACCCCATTGGGCCCTCCTGGGGCAGCCGACAATCCTTCAGAGAACCACTACGTCAATTCACCAAAGGCCCTGGATTTTCCAACGCACCAGAAACCCTAGAGCATCGCCTGTCGCCTGCTTAAAAATTTTCTCGCCAAATCGCCAGAGCTCAAAAACCTAGCCAATTTTTTGGAGGCCTCTACTATAATTGTTAAAACCACTAATAATTGAGCAATTGCTAAGGATGTGATTTTTCAACTATACATGTATCCTCTTATAAAGTGCATTGACTATTCTATTCTCTTTGCCTTTAGTATAAGCAATATTAAAGTCATTAAAATAGAAAAATTGTCTACCTTCTCTATCAAGCATTTAATTTTAGTTAATTGATGGTTTATCCTTAAATCAATTTTTTTGTTGGAGAACAAGGGGTTGTACTTGGTCCCCCACCCTTGACAAATCACAACTCTCTTCTTTAGAGAATGAGAGTTTACAAACAAATTCAATTCTCATCTCATTTGAGTTGCTATATCATTTTACATAAAATGTTTAAATTTTTTATTTTCATTTTCTAGAACTTTTGCAATTTTCTGTGTGAATACAAATATTCCAAAATTCAACATCCTTTTTGATATTCTTACAACAACCTTCACAATACCAAAACTTCACCTCTACTATCTATGCATTGCATCTTAGTAGAGTAGTATTTCCAAAACATCGTACTATCATTACCCTCTTTACCAAATTTGGATTGTTAGTTTCCTTCCTGAAGCACAAGTGCAACCAAAAAAATTGTAATTAAAATTTTATATGAAAGCACATTAATGTTATAAAATAAATCAAATATTACTAATGGAAAACATTAAAGTAAATCTTAATCATTATTTGATTCAGATAGTCAACATTTCCTTGATCTAAAAATTATAACTCGTTATCTTGCTACCTTTTGCTTTACTAGGACATCATATAGTATAATTGTTAAAACCACTAATAATTGAGCAATTGCTTAAGGATGTGATTTATCAACTATACATGTATCCTCTTATTAAGTAAAACCACTAATAATTAAGAAATTGTTTAAGGATGTGATTTCTCAACTATACATGTATCCTCTTATTAAGTACAACCACTAATAATTGAGAAATTTCTTAAGGATGTGATTTCTCAACTATACATGTATCCTCTTATTAAGTACAACCACTAATAATTGAGTATCCTCTTATTAAGTACAACCATTAATAATTGAGCAATTGTTTAAGGATGTGATTTCTCAACTATACATGTATCCTCTTATTAAGTACATTGACCATTCTATTCTCAATTCCTTTAGTATAAGCAATATCAAAGTCATTGAAAGAGAAAATTTGTCTACCTTATCTAGCAAATATTTAATTTTGAAAAATTAAAAATACATCAAAACTCTTATGGTTTATCCTTAAATAATTTTCTTTTTGTTGGAGAACAAGGGGTTGTACTTGGTCCCCCACCCTTGACAAATCACAACTATATTCTTTAGAGCATGAAAAATTCAATTCTCGTCTTATTTGAGTTGTTATATAATTTTACATAAAATGTTTGAATTCTTGATTTTCATTTTCTAGAACTTTTTTAATTTTTTATTTGAATACAAATATTCGAGAATTCAACATCCTTCTTGACATTTTTCCTACAACAACCTTCGCAATACCAAAACTTCACCTCCAATATATATACATTACATCTTAGTAGAGTAGTATTTCTAAAACATTTCACTATCATAACCCTCTTTACCAAATTTGGATTGTTAGTTTCCTTTATGAAGCACAAGTGCAACCAAAAAAATTGTAATAAATAGTTTATATGAAAGCACATTAATGTTATAAAATAAAGCAAATATAACCAATGGAAACTATTAAAGTAAATATTAATCATTGTTTGATTAAGGTAGTCAACATTTCCTTTTCAGCTTCAGCTAAACTTACTACTTCCTCTAACCAAGGAAAAGAGAATTAAATTCACAATTCTCAATTAAAACCCCTCTATTGGCTAGCCTATTTGCACATTTGTTTCCTTCTCTTAATATATGTGTAAACCTGATTTCTTCAAACTCTATAGCAAGGTCTTGAATTTCTACAATTATCTCTTGTATGTTCCATGGAGCCTTTGCTTTTCTCAAAATAGCATTTATTACTATGAGTGAATCATCTTCCATCCATACTTTGTTCCATTTAATTTGTTTGCATATTTTTAACCCTTCCAAATCCGCCTAAGCTTTAGCTTCATTATTTGTCTTAAATCCACTTTTCAAAGCATAATAAGACAAAATATATTCTCTATTATTTCTAGCTATTCCTCTTATTGTTGGTCCTAGATTTCCTTTATATGCTCCATCAAAATTCAATTTGACCAACTCCACGTCTGGTGGTTTTTACTTTATATTCTTTGCCTTTTTTTTGTTTCTCCTATCTCCAACATCATAATTCCATTTGGTGACTTGAATCCATCTATCAAGGCTCTATGCTTCTAGATTAGGGATTGGATGAGTTGATAGGGTTGGTTTAGACTCCTCTATGGCTAAACAAATCTTCCTTTTTATTACCTCTAAATTACTTTTCTTTTCTTTAAATATTCTTCTATTCCTTTGCAGCCATACAATCTAAAGTATTGTATCTTTTGATATATCCCATATTGTTTGTAAAGTTTCACTTTTAAAAGTGCTCTACCATTGCCATTCTTCAATTTTATCATTCATCACCATGCATTTACCAAACATATTAAGAATCCATTGCCATAGTTTCTAGACTATTGAGCAATGTCCCAAGAGATGGTCTATACTCTCCTCCATTTTACAAAGAACGTATTTTGAGGGGGCATGAAAACCCCTTTTCATAAGGTTATCCTAGCATAAAATTATTCTATGATGTACTAGCCAAACAAAACTTTTGAATTTAGGAATGCTTGGGCTATCCCAAATATCTCTCCATATTCTTATGGTATTCCCATTTTGATGGTGCTTTATATTATATCCACTTCTTGTTGTGTATTCTCCTGAGTTATTCAACTCTCATATAAACTTATTCTTGCCTTCCCTCGGAATAATCATTGTTGTTATCTTTCTACTCAACGCCTCCTAGCATCAATGTCTTGTATACTTGTAAAAAAATCTTCTTTCCATTTGTGTCTTCCTTCCCAATCCTTGCACAAAATATTTGAAACCCTATCATCATATGTATCTTGAAGTAATCTCGTCCATCATCTTAAATTGGATCTAGATTGAGTGATTTTTAATCACACCAAGTATCCATCCAAATAGAATTTTTTTCTCCAGTTCCCACCACCCATATTAAACCTTTAATCACAAGATAAATTGATTTTTTAAATTGTTACATAGTGCAAAACCATTTGGTAGAGAGAATGCAGTAAATATTAAGCTTGGGTAATTGGGCTCAACGTACTTAGAATAATTCTTGCCCATTGTCTTTGAATCTATTTGTACAATCTCCAAATTACTTTTTGCCTAAGAGCTAAGTTTACATCTGTAAGAACTATTAAACCAAGACCTCCCCTAGTGTTATCATCACACGTCTTACTCCATTTCACCAATTGAAATTTCCTTTTATCATGCAATCCTGACCACAAAAATGACCACATAATAAAGATTAATTTTTTTCTATTGGTTTTGGCATAGTATACAAGGACATATATATGTTGGAATGGCCTATAAGACTAATTTAATTAGCTATATTCTTCCTACTATCGATAACTATCTACCTTTCCATGCTAGTAGTTTATTCTAAACTTTACTTATAACTTGATTTCATAATTTTGTCCTCATTCTCCCCTCAAATAAGGGCATCCCTATATAAGTTGTTGGTAAATTTGCCTCCTCCCTTTGAAGTAACCAACATATCCCTTCTTTAATTTTATTTGGGGTGTTTAGGAAGTAAATTTTAGATTTTTTCCCATTAACTTTATACTTTGATGATCTTTCATATTCCTTTAATAAGTTATTCAAAGCTTTGGCCTCATTTATCCTTGCCCTCCCAAAAAGGGTTGTATCATCTACAAATTGTTGATGGGTGATGTTGTTGATGTTATTACTAGCCTTAAGTCCACTTATAAGCCCATATTTGTAAGCCTTCTTCAAGTTCCTACCCAAAACCTCTACCATAATAATGAACAAATATGGTGATAGAGGATCTCCTTGTCTAAGACCTCTCTTGGAATTAAATAATTTTATTACTAAGCCATTGACCAACACTGAATATGAAAATATAAAGACACAATTTTTAATCCATCTGACCAATTTCTTCCTAAATCTAAACTTTTCTAGTACTACAAAAAGAAAATCCCATTTAACCCTATCATAGGCCTTACTCATATCAAGTTTTAAGATCATTGTTTTATCTTTTCTTGAAGTTGTTGAATGCATAAATTCATGAGCTACTATGATCTTGTCTAGAATCTGTCTCCCTTTCACAAATCCTCCTTGCTCTTTTGAAATAATTTCGTCTAACAATGGTATTAGCCAATTCGCCATCACTTTAGAATTAATCTTATATGTCATATTGCATAGGATTATGGTTCGAAATGAATCAAACAATTATGCATCCTTCTTTTTTAGAATTTGGGTAATATATGTTGCATTTATTTTATAAGGTATGTATTGTTTTATCCTAGACTATTCCACTGCCACCAGTAAAGAATCCTTCACTATATACCAATTATGTTGATAGAATGTTATAGAGAGCCCATCATGACCTAAGGATTTATCCTTATTAAAAGAGAAAAGATCTAAAAAGAACTTCTTCTAGAGTAATAAGCTCCACCAGTTTCCTATTGTCTTCATCTGTTATAACTGAAGGAACATTTTGTAGAAGTTTATCATTAAGAAATTCAGTCTCCTCTGATCCTAGAATATTTTGATAAAAATACTTTACCTCTTTTATAATTTCACTTTGATCTTCAATCCAAACCCCTTCTATTGATTTAATTCTAATAATTCTAGATGTTGATCTCTGTACTATAGCCATCCTATGAAAAAATTTGTATTTTTATCTCCTTTTAACCAAGTTTATCTTGATTTTAATCTCTAGAATTTCTCTTCCTTACTAAAAATATTATGATATTCACTAAGAAAATCCCTTTCCTATGAGCTTGGATTATTATGATCACCTTTTTGGAATTTTAAAAGTTTATCTTTTAGTTATTCTTTCTTCTCAAAAATGTTTTCAAAAGTGTTCTTGTTCCATTATTTTAATCTAGATGTCATTTATTTAATTTATTTTGGAAGTGTATATAGCTCACTGTTTTATGAAGAATTCCACGTTTGTGTTATCATATCAACAAATTGAGGATAGTATTCACACATTTGCTCATATTTAAAATATTATCTTTTATTCTAATTCACTTACCACCATTTTAACTTTTATTGGCCAATGATCTGAACCCATCCTTGTCAAGATATTAATTTTAGCACAAGTCTCTTCATCTACCCAATGATATAAGAGAATGCATATGTCTAATTTTTTTGCTATTAGGTTCTGGCCTCTCTAGTTGTTGGTTCATGTATAGTTGTCTTGATCAAACTCAACCTCCCATAGATTATTATTTTGAATAAAAGCTAAGAATTTTTCATACTTTGAGTTCGTTTCCTAATTACCCCAAAAATTTTATCCAACTTGGTTATGGCATCAAAATCTCCTATGATCATGAATCGGGTTTCTTGATCTTTACTTCTCATAAAGTCTTTAATCTCACTCCAAACTTCTAATATGCCTGACTGAGTTGTAGGTCCATAGACATTGATAAGGATAAAATAAATATATGCAAAGAAGAATGTGATTAGAGAGACTATCCAATGCATAGTTTTATGAATGGTTACACAAGAGGTTCTAATAGGGTTACACCAAGTTACAATTCCCCTTGCCACTCCTTCAAAATCTATAACATCCCATTTACATCTCACCCATAATGCTTTCATAGTTTTGGAAACTTCTTTTATCATTTTAGTTTCATGGATACAAAGAATATTAGGCTTATTACTTAAAAAAATGTCCTTGATACACCATGAGATGGTAATCATGTCTTATTAGGGGCTTCTTGGCCCCACCTACAAATTACCAATATTATTTTCTTGTTTGGTAAAGAGAATTTCAACCAACTTAGTGTGTGTTCCTTTCTCTATGTTTGCTCTTGCTTCCCTATATCTTGCTTGATAATTTGAGGGTTTTCCTATTTTTACCTTGCCTATATCAGGAGTAGGTCTTATTATTCTATTCCTCAATATTCTTTCATAACTTTATTTTTTCCTCAGATTTATCCTCTCTTGGCTCTACTATAGAAGTTTTGACTTGTCCTCATTTTTTGGTTTTTCCTTATTATTGATAGATGTATGAACATATAACACTACGTCTTCTTTACCAATTTTTTTTCCTAAATGGTGCATGGTACTTCAAGAGAGTCTTCAAAATCTTATTTGACACATTCCTTAGAGTCATTGAGAATATTCATCCCTAAATCAAGATCATATTGAATAGATGGTTCCTTGTTAATATGTTGAACCTATTGTATTGTGTCCTCTAAGCTTTGATCTACTTTTTCTTTATAGGCTAAATCCTCAAAAGAGTTGGTATTTATTTCAGTATACTTTCTTATTGGTCTTCACTATTTATTTTCTTTAATTTATCTATTTCTATTTTTAAGAAGTTGAAAACCATCCTCATCCATATCCATCTGTAAGTTTCTCTTACGGTTTTCTACATATGGTTATGTTGGACTCTTCTTAGGGCTTGATCTCTCAATATGCCCAACCTCATGACATATTCTACATATAAAAGATATATTTTTATAATCTATGGTTTGGGTGAACATCCTATACTTAAGAATTATTGATTATGGTAAAGGTTTACTTATATCAATCATGACTAATATCCAAGTATAAATAGCCAAGAATCTATCTTTCGTTGTTTCTAAAATATAAAGGAATTCTTCCAAAGTGTTGCCTATTGCCTTGAAGGTATCAATTTCTAAAAACTGAATGATCAACCCATACATCCTAATCTAGAGTGGTACTAGGGATAGATTTACATTTTTAGATTTAAAGCCTTCATACCAACAGGTAAGGAAGAGTCCTACTTTTCCCTACATAAACCAAAGACCTTATTTTAGGATTCCATCTCTTTCTTCCCTAGAACAAAATATGGATAGGAAGAAACCTTTGAGAAGAAAGGATATAATCACTCTTGGAGACTTTCAACTCCTATCAATCCATTTTCTTAAGGCTGAATCCCCTGACCAATACCCATTAAACTTATCAAAAACAACCTTATATTTAAGTAGAAAGAATCAATCCTCCATGGATTTATCACTAACCTCTACTACTATAGATGATTCTAAGGATTTAGCTATAAACTAGTCCATGGAAAGGAAACTAAAACTCAAAATATACTAAAATTTACTAGAATATCCTATAGCGAATATAATATCTGATAAAAAATTATAATCATTTGCAAAAAAATTTCTATGATAAAGAAGGGGTAAATAAACTTAGTTGAAAAATTATATGTCCAGACCTCATTGAAGCCCTAGCCCTCCATTGCTCCTCCCATCATCCAAACATATATTTGTAATTTCATTTTTTGCAACTTGAAAAATCATCCTTACTATTATTTTGGATGGTTGACTTCATAGGGTTGTATCTTGAAAAGGATTGAAAATCCAACTAACTTCATATTATTTACAAACTCATTATATAGGCTCTAATGGCCCAAAATACATAACCAAACCAATTAAATCATGGATTTGATCCAATATGCTTAACCATAAGCTACAAAAGTGCAAAGGAGAATGCACGTTACTTCTAAGTTAAGAGAAAAGGAATAATGCTAACTGTAAGATCCATTTTAGCTATCTTGAAGTACACACTTCCTACTTTGAGTTCACACTTACTAACTAACACTCTAAATGACAACTAGAAGATAACTAGTGCCCACAAGTGCATGTGAGAAGGAGACTCACTTACAAATTAATTTGCAAGAAATAAACTGTGCAAACCTAGCTAGGAACTACTAGAGGGGTCATATGAGTGATCAAACATCAATCCTCATCATGCCTCCCCACAATAGAAGCATTGGTCTCCAATGCTTTCAGAAGAGTAGGAAAGTCACGGGACATGATGAAAAGAAATCCAACGAGCCTGATGTGGTAGCTATCCTCGCTGAGCCACAAGATATGAGGTGGTAGACCCCTGGCGAGTCTGTCGAGTCTTTGTGTCATAGACCTGATCGAAATCCAATGGTAATTGAGAATCAGGAACCACATCCATAGGATGACTGATAGCTGGTGCTGTCTCCAATGTAGAATCAAAGTACAACTTCAAAAGATCTACATTGACGACGTCATGAATTCCCAAGTTTGCGGGAAGATCAAGGTAGAAAGCATTCTTAGACACCTATTGAAGAATAGTATAAGGCCCATAGCGAATCGGTTTGATTTTACTATGAGTCTTATCAGTAAAATGCCGCTTGTCAAGATGCAACCAAACTTTGTCACCAACCTAAAATGGATGAGGAATTCAATGTCGATCCATGGCCTTTTTCTGCTACTGCTTGTGTCTTTTGCAAAATCTCAATCACCTTTGATTGCAGATTGTGCAAGTGCTGAATAAATGTGTGTGCCTTGTCTTGCTCCTTCTGAAGATGTGAAGTGATAGAATGCAAAGACAAAGGTAACTCATAAGGTACCAAGGTCTGAAATCCCATACAAACCTCAAAAGGTGAGTGACCTGTAGAAGAATGTAGGGCCCTATTGTAGGTATGTTCAATATGAGTGAGACTCAAGTCCCACTTTGTTGGTGAAGCATAATGATAGATTCATAAACTTTGCATAAGGGTACGGTTTACCACTTCAGTCTCCCATCGGACTGCAGATGATAGGCGATGGAAAATTAAGGGAAACTCCCAAAATTTTCCACAAAGAATGCCAAAAGTGACCCACAAAGCGTGAATTATGATCTGATATAATGCTGGTAGGTAGACCAAAGGAACACCAAATGCTATCAAAGAACAATTGGGCTAAGTCTGCTGCGGAACTTGTCTTGCGACATGGAATAAACTTAGCCATCTTACTGAATCTGTCAACCACCACGAACACACAATCATGTTGTCACACTGTCATAGGAAAACCACTAACAAAATCCATGGAAATGCTTTCCCAAGGATGGGAAGGAATGGGCAAAGGCATGCCTAAGCCAAACTTCCTGTTAGCTGGTTTTGAGCGACAACAAACTGCACACTATTTGAGAAATATCAATACATCCCTTTGCATTTTAGGCTAGTAGAAAAATCTTTGCAAGTGATGAAGTGTTTTGTGCTTCCCAAAGTGACCACCATAAAGTGTAGAATGAGCTTCCTTAAGAAGTGACACTCTAGGCTCACAAGAAACACAAACCTTGTCCAATTTGTAAAGAAGTCCTTCTTTGATGTAGAAATCTTGGAAAGGACGCAAATTGGAAGAAGAAGGCTTACTCACTTGCTCAAATATTTTTCCAAAATCGAGATCCTGTGAATACTGATTAGGCAAAGTATGAAATCCCAAGTGTGAAGTGGACATAACTGTTAAGGCAAGAGTGGCAGGAGGCCTACTCAAACAATCAGCAACAATATTACTCTTCCCCTTTTTGTCTCTTCCCCTTTTTTTTTTTTTTTGGTAATTATTATAGTAGATTAAAAAGGGTTTTTATAGAGGATCCCAAAACCTTATGTACAAAATCAGCCTTGCATCATGCCTCCTGGCTTTATGTATAAGCCTATTACAGAAATCGTAACCCCTAAAAAAACCTGATTACATAAGCAATGGGCCTAGGGCATCAATCCCTTGAAACTGAACATCAAAACAGAAATCCCGCCCAGCGGTAACAGTAAGCATGAAACAATCCCTCTCAGCGGGAAACAAACAAATAAGAAAGAAAGTAGTTTTGGAGATCCCGCCCAGCGGGGAGTAGCCAAAAACCACCATCGAGAAGATCTCGCCCAGCAGGAAGCAAAGAAAAACCGTTACAATAAAATCCCGCCTCGCGGGAAGCAGTCAAAACCACCACAAACAGTCCCGCCTAGCGGGAAGCAACAAGGAAATCCCGCCATCCGGGAAACCAGTAGAAAAGAAAGGATCCCGCCTCATGGGAAAACTGGCGGATTTGGCAGATTTCGCCTTGTGGAGAAACCATCCCACCCACCGGGAAAATATTTCGTTCAGCGAGAGCCATCCTGCAGGAAGCCGACAGCCAGCACAGAGAGGATCTAGCCCATCAGGAAGTGACCAGAGAGTTGCACCACAAGGAACCCGCCCCGGGAAAATAGAAGAGGATCCCAGCAGCAGAGACCAAGAATCTCGTCCAAGCATAGAGCCCGCCGAGGATTCACAAGAAAAAGGGGGAAGCTGTCCAAACCCTAAACCGTCACCTCAACCGCACCGAGAAACGTAGGGGACCAGATCCACGCGAATAACCTGCAAAAAACCCCAAGGGGAAGCCTGAGGGAAAAAGGGAAGGGATCCCCAACCAAACAGGGATCCCTGAGAAGCACCAGTACGAAAAAATAACCAAGGAAACCCTAGCCGACCGGGAGGGGCACAGATAGTGGAGAAGGATCTCCCCCCAGGAGATCATCTGCAAACAACCACTCCCCGGGAGGGATGACCTGGGTTGAGCCAGGGACTGGGCAGGAACCAGGAGCCATGGGAGGGGGAGCAAGGGAGGGACCAGAGCCCTCCCCTCTCTACTTTCTTCCCTCCAATCAAAATTTTGTTTTTAGTTTCTCTTTTTTATTTTCATCTCTTCCCCTTTTTGTACTTGATCACCAAGTGAAATTGTTGGAGGTAAGAGGCCCACTTCATATGTCTTGATTCTTCAATTTTACTTTGAGATTGTAAAAAATTGAGAGGCATATGATCAGTGTGTACTACTGTATATTTTCCCAAAAGCTAATGTCTCCAGTCCTTGATAGCTTGAACTAATGCATACAACTCCTTGTCATATGTAGAATAGTTCAACTTAGCAGTAGAATTTTTTTTTGAATGATAAGCAACTGGATGACCATTCTATTTGAGCATAGCTCCTAAGGCAACTTTAGAGGCATTCGTTTCAATCTCAAAAGGTTGAGAGAGGTCGGGTAAAGTTAACACAGGTGTTGTACAAAGTTTCTTTTTGAGTTTCTCAAAGGCAATCTCTTGGCTTTTCTTCCAATGAAATGGAACTTTAGACTTAGTGAGATAATGCAATGGAGCTGCAAGGGTGGAATATTGAGGAATGAACTTGCGATAAAAATTCGCAAGTCCTAGGAAACTTCTTAACTCAGTGAGAGTTGAAGAAGGGGACCACTTAAGGAAAACATCAACTTTTGTGGGATCTACCTGAATTCCACTTTCACTAATCACATAACCAAGGTAAGAAACTGAAGTATTGGCAAAAGAACACTTGGAAGAATTGGCATATAATTGATTCTTCGCAAGAAGATCAAGTGTATGATTGATATGCCTAAGGTGTTCCTCCCAAGTTTTTGAGAATATCAATATATCATCAAGATATATTATTACAAATTTGTCAAGTACATCACAAAATACACATTCATCAACCTCATGAAGGTTGCAGGAGCATTAGTAAGACCAAAGGGCATGACCAACCATTCAAAGAGGCCCATATTCGTCTTAAAAGTTGTCTTCCATGTATCCTTAGCTTGGATACACACTTGATGATATCCACTTTTGAGATCTATTTTTGAAAAGAACTTAGCTCCTTGGAGCTGATCTAATAAATCATCAATGCGTGGTAGTGGATATCTATTCTTTATAGAAATTCTATTCAAAGCACGAAAATCAATGCACAATCTCCAAGTGCCATCTTTTTTAAGAACCAACAAAATAGGTGAGGCACAAGCAGAAGTACTTTCCTTAATGAAACCCTTAGACAACAAATCTTCTATTTGCCTTTTTATTTCTTCATTTTGTAAAATAGATTGTCTATACATGGGAGCATTAGGTAGTGAAGAACCAGGAATGATTTCAATGCTGTGATTAATTGTGCGAATTGGAGGAAGAGACTTTGGCTCCTGAAATATGTGTGAGTAACTTTGCAATATTTTATCCATTGAAGAGTGTTGCTTTGGAATGGATGTGGATGTAGGAGTGTTTTGAGAGCGAATGAAAATTAGAGCAACGTCACCACATTTTTTAATTACTCTCTTTGTTTGCTTGGAACTTAGAATGATGTTAGGAGTGTTGGTGCTTTTAATGAGAAAGACCTGACCATATTTTTGAAGTGTGTAGGTTCTTTTGAAAGCATCATAAACAACTCTCCTATCATACTGAAAAGGTTGTCCAAGCAAAATCCCACAACAATCCATAGGAGTCACATCACAAGTGACTTTATCTATGAAATGTTGGCCAAGTGCAAATTTTAATGTGCAAGTGTGAGTGATTTATGAGCCCCTTCCACTATTTTTCCAACCCGGTTGAGGATGAGGCTCCATAGGTAACTTCAAACGCTCGACAATGGACCTCGCAATTAGATTTTTCTGTGAGCCATTATCCACTAGACAATATGTTGTAAAATTATGGAGCAAATGAGCTCGAGTGATGAACAAAGAATCACGAGCGCCCCCTGATGAACTTACATTTACCAAGGTAACCTCATTGAGTTTACCTAGTAATTTCGTGTATAGTCTACTTTCTCCTACTGACTCAAGAGGACCTTGGGAAGCATCTTGTTCTTGAGTAGTGATAACTAAACTTTCTTCTTAAGCTTAAAACAATTAGCTTTTTCATGACCTTTCTTCTTACAATAGTTACAAAACTTTTTTTTTTTTGAAGAAGGTTTGGAAGAAGAAGAAGAAGGAGGAGTATAAGCGGAAGGGGAAGGAGAAGAAGGATATGGAGAAGAAGAATTCTTCTTTTGAGCAAATTTCTTCTTTGGTGAGAAATAACTATTCCATTTTGATGAGTTCGCAACCACTTGAGTAGCAGGTGCGCAGAATGCCTGCGAATGCGCCTTAAAATTATCCTCCGCAAGTTGTGCCTGGTTGAAAACTGAATCCAATGTGTCCATAGAAACAAACATAATTTCCCTGTACAAATGTTCCAACAAACCACTTTGAAATTTGAGAATCAAAGCTTTAATATCTTCCTCCACATTCAAAAGTATCCTATACCTGTTGAATTGAAAGATATATTCCTGCACAGTCATATTAGTACCTTGCCGAAATTGAAACCACTTAATGACCAATTCCTTAGAATAATTGGAAGGATAAAAATTGGTCTTAAGAAAATCTACAAGCTCATCCCATGAGGTGAGTTCATCATGACCTTTTTTTCTTTCAATAAGTACTTTAGCTAAACCAGAAAGTTTGAGTTTAGCATATGGAACCATATCCTCATCTAAAAGTTACGTGTAAGAAAACCAAGAACTCATGTCAAGAATCCAACTATTCAAGACTTCAGGGTTTCGAGATCCATCATAAAGTGGTACTTCACAATGAACTCTCAGGCGAGAATCATGAGCATAAGTTGAAACATTATGGAGAGAAATATCATTTACCTTCATTGCAAGATTACCAAGAACTTCTGCCATGGTAGTATCATTAGCTTTATCTGCTAAAGCATTTACAACATGTGCAAGTTCTGCCACTTGGGCAACCAAGTCAGAAGCCATGTGAGACCGGGTATAATCTAGGAGTAAAAGAGAAAAACACTAAAAAAATCAAGGAAAAATTGAAGGTTCCTTGTTACAATGGTGTGCCCTGAATTGAAAAATACTCCTAAGGCTCAAAATTTTAAAAAATTGAAACTAACCTAAGGTTTACAATTTATATTTTATTAATTTAAAAATAACTTAATTAAAAATTAAATTTTAATTAATCAAAGATTAATTAATTTAATTAAGTTATTAAAAATTAAATTAATAAAAAAAATAAAAACTACATGCAAACCTTAGAATAGTAAAATTTAAAAAAAAATTACAATTATTACCCATGCATGAATTTAACTGAGTGCAACTGCAAGTGGAAGGAAAGCATGCAAAGTGGAACTCTACAGTTCATGGATCTTGAGGCCTCTATTTCAGGGCCAAAATTGAGTAGTTGCAATTCACGAGGAGCAGATTGCAAAAATGGACGGAGACACCTGCAAACAACCCTGCACAATATCGAACAGTTCCAAAAAATTTCGTAATGCCTACTTGGACACTTTTCAATGCCTAAATTATTCACTTGAGATTGGCCTGATAGGGTATGGAGCAAATTATGGCACCCCTGTTTTGGCCTGACAGGGTCTGGTGCCTGTCAGCCAGAACAGTGCGAGCTGCTTGTGGCTGTCCGTGCGATAGCCGTCGTCTGTGGCTGTCTGTGCAGCAACCAATGGCTGTGGCTGGCCGTGCGACAGCCAACGTCTGTGGCTGTCCATGTGGCAGCCAATGGCTATGGCTGACCATGCGGTAGCCAATGGTTGTGACTGCCCGTGTGGTAGCCAACGGTGGATAGCGTTCGCTATGTCAGGCACGGGCATGCCTGACAACAATTGATGTAGGTGCTGTCACCTGAAAGCCCTGCGTGATCGTGTCGCTCGACACAGTCGTCACTCGTCAACCAGGATGAGGCACGAACAACCTGTGTCTCGACTGAGACGTCCGTGCACTGGCACACAAAGTGGAGGGCATGATTGCACCAACCACTAGTGTCAAGGGTAGGCACGATGACCGATGACAGGTCGGGACGCCTCAGCATCACGTGCCAAATTTGGCCGTATGCTGTCGGACGTCGGGCGTCGGACGTCGAATCGGCCCAAATATATATATATATATATATATATATATATATATATATATATATATATATATATATATATATATATATATATATATATATATATATATATATATATATATATATATATATTTTAAGTTCAATTTAAATAAAAAAAATTACAATAAAATATATATATAGAAATATATATATATATATTTAAATTTTAAATAAAAAAATTAAATAACTTTGATTGTTATTTAAAATTTAAAATTTAAATCTGACAATAATTCCAAAGGAAATTAAGGTAATTTTACCTAAGGATTACAAGAAATTTGTAATTTCTTTTCAAACCAGCAAGACCCCTTCAGTAGCTCTCCTTTCAAGATCCAGTCGACACACGACCAGCGTTTGAAAGGCAACCAGATCTAAGTCAACACACGACCTAGTTTTGACGATGCTCGATCTTCAAGACTCCAAAATGGCAGGAACATCAGGAACAAAAGGCTCCCTAATTCGCATTTCATTGTAGGAGAAATCCAAACCTGCCAAGGGATTTTTGTAAGATAGATATCGAGGTAAGCTTCTCCTATACTTCTTGAGCATACGAAGAAAGTTGGAACGAGGATTTTGACGCCTAAGGAACTTCCTTCTGTGAATGGTTTTCAAGCTCCCCTTGAGCTTGAACCGAGTCCTCAATGAGAACAAGTTTCTCATAAGAAAACTAACTCCTTTCCTCTCACCTCACAAGCCCTAGTGCAAACTTGAACTAGGCTCTGATACCAATGAAAAGGATTGAAAATCCAACTAACTTCATATTATTTACAAACTCATTATATAGGCTCTAATGGCCCAAAATACATAACCAAACCCATCAAATCATGGATTTGATCCAATATGCTTAACCATAAGCTACAAAAATGCAAAGGAGAATGCACGTAACTTCTAAGTTAAGAGAAAAGGAATAATGCTAACTATAAGATCCATTTTAGCTATCTTGAAGTACACACTTCCTACTTTGAGTTCACACTTACTAACTAACACTCTAAATGACAACTAGAAGATAACTAGTGCCCACAAGTGCATGTGAGAAGGAGACTCACTTAGAATATTAATTTGCAAGAAATAAACTATGCAAACCTAGCTAGGAACTACTAGAGGGGTCATATGAGTGATCAAACATCAATCCTCATCATATCTCCCTCAATATTGCTCATATTCCTTCATAAGACATCATTTTAAAAATCTTTAAATTTTACACAACGTGGTCCAAGAATCAATTGAATCGGATAATCCTTCACAAAGATATGGATCCTAGAAGATAATATATTTTTCAAAAAAAAAAATTGTAGGTATGACATATCCTTAACTTAAATCATCATCCCTATAAGAAATGGTTCCATATCTTAAGAGTGTGAACCATTGTGGCTAACTCAATATCATGAATAGGGTAATCAAGCTTATGGTCCTTGATCTTCCTACTCCCATAAGCAATAAGGAATCCATATAGTCTTACTAAAGCAATTGTGCAAACAAAAATATCCCTATTTGGATTATGCATGACTAGGATTGGTGCATTGGTGAGAAAAACTTTCATTTTGTAGATTTCCTCACAATTTTTGCTCCATCCAAGTTTTCTTATTTTTATTTAAATGGACTATAAGATGTGCTATGATGGTGAATCAAAAAATAAACCTTTAATCATACCTTGTTAACCCCATAAAACTTCAACAACATTAGTGGGCATTGTCCATTCCACTATAGTTTTGATCTTGGTATGATCAATATAGATACTCTCCCCAAATAATATATTCCCTAGGTACTATATCTCTAATTGCAAGAAGGGGTACTTGGAAAAATTGATATATAGCCAATGCTCCTACAAGAATTGTAATATTAGCTACAAGTGCTCTTCATTTTCCTTAGGAGTATGAGAATAGATCAAGATACCATCCAGGAACATTAGCACAAAATTATCCAAGTAGTGCTTTAATGCATTATTCATAAGTCTTGTGAAGCTATTAGAGCATTAGTTAAACTAAAGAGTACCACCATAAACTAATAATATCTATAACTAGTATTAAATGTGATCTTTAGAAGATCCTCTTTCTTGATGTAGAATTGATAATATCTAGATCTCAATACTTTAGGTTTTCTCATCTCATCAAATAGGTCAAAAATATAAGGAAGAGGATATCAATTCTTAATAGTCATCTTATTTAGCTATTTATAATCAATGCATAGTCCTATAGAACCATTTTTCACAAACACGATCAATGACCCCTAAGGATAAATACTAAGGTAGATTGAACCTCAATCTAGAAGCTCCTATAACTATAATTTGAACCCACACAACTTAGGTCCTCTATCTCTCTCTTAGAAGTTAAGCTAGATAGGTCCTTAGAAAAAACATCCTCAAGCTCTTTGAGGAATCAATGAGTATCTATGATAAATTTATTCTCCTTTTTTCCTTCACCTTATATTTTTCTATGGTGAAGGCATAGAGTTATCATTTGTTTCAAAAGTATTTATTCATATACATGTCACATATGGAATAAAGAGAGATGTATTTATTGAACTCCACTAAGAAGAAATATCACTTCACTATTGTTCACACACTCCACTCTCTTTTGGAAATAATCTTTCTTGGCTCAATAAGAAAATAGCCAATCAATCTCCATCAAAATATTATGGGATCCTAAAGAGAGTACATGAAGCTCCTTTGATTTAAATCATAATCTTTGACAATAGTCTGTATTGAATGCTTAACACCAATGGCCGTCTCAAATCTCCAAGATACTATACATTTGTCTCACACTAGGTCACACTCACCCAAATAGAGGATGAAACAAAACAATTTATAACTTTTGGATCAAATAATATAGAAATCAACAATGCCAATGAGGCCTTGATTCAATGGTTGGGACATATAGATGATGTAGCCCACACCAAGGTTCAAATCTCAATGGCACCAAATAGGCTATATAGATCAATGTGACTAAGTTGATATAAAAGGAAAAGAGCAAATATCTATCTATCTATCTATATATCTATAAATATGTATGCATGTATACATGTGTGTATATATTTATACGTATATATATATATATATACACACACACATGCATACATATTATATATATATATATATATGTACATACATATATATATGTACATACATATATATACACACACATGCATACATATATGTATGTATGTGTATATATATAAACACATATGTAGAAATCATCAAATGGTATGAGTAAACTGATTAAATACCTTGACTTTCAAGGAGGAGAACCATGTTAAAATACTCCCAATGATACATGCAATATTTTCAAAATATTTTTATACTACAATTAGGTGTTTTGTCAAAATACCAAAATAACATGGTCACAATGTAATATGGGTGAGGTCTATTTCAATCCCATGTAACTTATTGAAAAATATAGAAACCATTATACCACCTATTTTACCTAAGGTTTTAATGATCAAGGATTGATGACCTACCTAATGATTATCTACTATTGCATATACATAACAAGTTCATCACGTGTCATCGATCATAGTTGTCAAACCTTGAGAACTATTTGCCATAAAGTGAGATACTTCATGAATAAAATATCACCCAATGAGATATCATCTTGAATATGCATCCTAATGTCTGACCTACTCCCCTAACATTGAGTTGGTCACTAAGGAATCCTAACCGAGAGCTAGTTCTCATTGATAATATTAGATCAAGTTTTTATTATGTGGCCCTCTAGTTTGTTATCTATCTCTATATACTTTGGGCCTATCCCTTGATCCATTGTATTATCAGAAGTTATGTTGGGATTGACATGATGAATATGACTCTTGCTACTAAGTTAGAGAATGTGCTCTCAAGTTCCTCTTTAAAGGAAAGGGTTTGATCCCTTAAATCTAACATCTCTAAAAGTTATTTTTTCGGATGAGTTCATTTGTCTATTACATCTAATCCACTTGGACAAAATTTCTCTATTGAGTTCTATATTGGACTAAAGACTCTTTATGAGCCTCTTTTTTTACCTCCTCTAATCAATGCATATCCTTTGATATGCTTCTTGATTCTAATATGATGATAGGCGATCTTGAAGCCTCAATAATTCAACCACATCCTAAAGGGTTTGAAGAATCAAATCTAGTAGATTCATAGGTATCCAAAGTAGGTAGGTTTTATGCTTCGATTAACCATGAGTCACCTATGGAGGGTCATTTGACAAACAAGTAATTTGTGATTAAACTACTCTCATTCTTGGTGGCATCTATTATAATCAATAGGAAAGTATGAAAATATCAAAATAAAATTTAAGGAATACTTAATGACAAAGACTAACTAAGATTAAAATAAGAGTTAAATTAATTCTATACCTATATAATTAAGTAGCTATAAACACATAACTAATAACAAAATTTAACAACTAGTTGTTCTCTCTTTTTTTTTTATGAAAAAATACTAAATTTTATTAAACATAAACCAAATTACATAGTCACAATGCCTTCTATACTAGGGTCACAACTTAGAAATACCTCTATATATACATGCCTATAATCGCATGAAGGCCAAATGCTTAATTAAAGAATAAACAAAAAGTGCACAAAAAAGCATTGCTACGCTAATCATTGAACGACATATTAGAGGAGGACTTCTTAGAACTACAATAAGGTAAAACTATCGATTTAATTTCCTTGTATAAAACATATCCTCTTGAAACCGCATTCGAGAGGTCTTCATTTCCTGTGATGATTTCAAATTCTTACAACTCCACCAAATCATCCTGCTAATCTCTATTGTTATCTATTGGTCCTATCCCCACCTTCCACGTACATAGTGATTCAAACAATTTATAAACGTGAAACATCAAGGCCTTCAATATATGTGTGTGTAATTATTCCCTCTTCCTAGGAGTTGCCATGATGGTACTTCTTCCTTCCACATAGTTAGGATAATCTTGTCGAAGAAAAACTTGCAAGTCCATATAGTTTTCCCCCAAGTTTTTCCCCCTACCATAATCCCACCAATGACCACCTCTCTTTATTTCCCAATTAGCCAACTTATTTTCAACTATTATTTTCCCTCACCATGTGGAGAAATTTTATCTGCACCCTATTTTTTAAACCTATAATATTATCCAAGACCTATTGGACCCTCCATTCCATTTTCACCCTCCTACTTGTTCAACCTATTGATTAAGACCTGAGAGTCAGACTCCACCTCAATTCTTGAGTATCCTTTCTTAAGAGCCATGGCTATCATTCAAAGATGTCCATGACCTCTACCACCATGTTACTATTCCTCCCAATGCCTCGATGGAAATAAAAAACCATCATCCCTTTGTGTGCATGATCCACCCCTCTAATACTCACCTCCCCTAGATTGCTATGAGCAACATCATTAATGTTAACCTTAACCCAATCCATTAGCGGTGGCTTCCACTTCCCTTCCCTATCCAAAATTTTTAGAGGAACCTTCCTTACTCCCGAGCTCCAATTCCATATATATTAGGACTGAAACCACGTCGGGATCACAATCCCAAGAAGATTCAATAACTCCTTAGCTTTGGGAATAACCTAGGAACCTTTTATTCCTCTTACAACCTCTCTAATATTAAGCAAAATTTTCAATAGAATTGACTCCTTAGATGAGCACTCATCATGAAAAATACACTTGTTGCACTCCAATCACACATGCCATAAAGTGAAGGCCTTAAAACAATGGACTAGAAAGGTTACTATCCACCCACCTCCCTAGAGCCCCATAGATCAAAGAATTGCTCCAACGAGACATCACCAAGTTAGGGTAAATCAAACATCCTTTTGCCTTGCTCTCAGATCCAACCAACAAAGGGATATTAAACTAGAAGGTGGTCCATAGATTTTCCTATCCCATAATAAAGCACATACCATTTTTGGCCCACCAAGACCCTCTTACAAAGGTTATCCTGAGTCAAAATCCTAGTCTAAATGACTAACCAAATGAAGATGTTGACTTTCAACCAGATACTTGAATTCCACACATTATTCTAAATCTTCCCCTCCCTACCCAATCCCTTTGTGAGCTAGTCATATCCCTTCTTGATGGAATATTACCAATTTCTTGTCTCCCCATCCCAAAGAGTCCTCTTTTGACCATGAGCATTGCCTTTGATTCAAAATAGCCCTTAAACTATCCCTATCTTCTTCAACTATTTATCTCCAAATCGAGAGGTATTTCCACCTCCTCAAACCCACTCCCCCTTCATCTTCCTCCCAAAATTCCTTAACATAGACCTAATTTGCATTCTTAAAAATATTTGTAGCATTACCCAGGTTCGAGAACTGGGAAGTAATTGGCTGGTATTGATCCCATGCATCATCCCAAAAATTTGCCTTTCTCCCATTTCTAACTTTCCAAAATAACCTTGTAGTAATAACAATACTAACCTTTTTAATTGCAGTCCAAATTATGGACCCCCTCTCCTTAAAGGGGAGGCTATAAATCGGTTCCACCTCATCCCCATACTTCATAGATAAAACCTTCAACTCAAGGCTGGACTAGTCCAACATCCAATTCCACAATAATTTAGCTAATAAAGCTATTTTTTGATCAACTAATCTACGGATACATAGCCTCCCTTTATTTATCAGGAGGTAAATCAAATCCCCCTTTACCAAATTCTATTTCTTTTTCAATTCTAAGCCTCTCCAAAGAAAATCCCTCAAAATCTTACCAATCTCCTTACCACATTGCTTGGGACCAATCATAGCCGTAAATTGAAAAATCATAATAGCCTGTTGTTGTAGCCAAAATTGATACAACATGAATGTACCCATAATTTAAAATTTTGAAGGTCTTGAATGAGATGTATGTTTCGTGATATGTTGATAAGGAAGTCAATTTTAATTAATTAATTGTATCAAAATATTTTCATGAATTAACATCTTTAACCAAATACCTTCAAAATGCCTAAGAAAACGATTTCATCATCATGGCCATCTCACACCCTTAAGTAGCATAAAATTTTTCTTTTATTAGAACTTAAGAGGTTCCCCACATGCTTTTTCAAATGATTACGACTTTTTGATCCAATTAGCCAAAAAGTAAAAAAGTGCAATTCTTCCTTCGGTCGACTAGTAGAAAATCATTGTTCAAATCAGAAATTGCCAAGAGCTAAGCCCAAAAACTTTATCGACTGAAAGTAAAGAAATATTGGTCGACCAATAATCGTTCGCACCAAGGTAAAAAGAGTTTTCGATCGACGACCATAACAGATGGGCTGATAGAATTTTAAAGCAAAGAAATGAAGCTTCGGTCAACCACTTAGTCCGAACAACCAAAACAAAAAGGAAAGCGAAAATCATAAATTAATCGACAGAGAGAAAATTGCCACAAAAAGTTTTCAACTGACAAAAATGAAAGGTCAGCCTACCAAAATTATCGGCCAATCAAATTCAACCCATTGAAACCCGTCTTTCGACTGACGAGCAGAAAATCATAGTCAAGGGTAGAAAATGTTCAACCAACAGGAAATGAATAGCAACCAAATAACCAATCGGTCGATCAAAAAGGTAATGATAATTTTTTGGATGACCGTAGTAACAAACTAGTTGAAAGCTTGATCAGTCAAACACAAAGTATTTTGCTCGATGAAAATTGCACCCGCAACCAAAACAAGTAAAAGGTCAACCAAAGTCAAGTAATCAACGAATCGTTTGGTTGACGAATAACACAAGTCAGCCACCCAGTGCCAAGAAAAAATATCATTCAATTGAAGATTATAATTAGTTGACTGAATGGCTATGAGGATCGACCGATCCAAGTAATGACGTGGTTAAAGCGCAACCATTAAATTTTTTTTGGCCGAAAGAAGATAAATGCTAGATATCGACGACCGAACAAATCCTAATCATCGAAATATCATTGAATGAAAAAAATCAACGATGGAGATCTACCGAGCGAGATAAAGGTAAAATCAACGAAGATCAATGTACATTGACATTTAATTTTGCATGCATAATGTCTCAATTAAAGATTATCATTATGAACTGACCTCCTTGAAAAAAGCTAGCACAAGTTTTTTAATGCAGCAAATGCGAAAGTATCTTAAGTCATTCGGTCAAATAATGACATCTAGAGGTCAAAATATTCATTCATACAAAATCAAAGAGATCAAGGTGTGCAGTGGTGACACATCAGGCCACAATGACAAATATACAAGAAGATAATTGAGAGCTCACTTCAGAACAAGCAAATAAAGTCGTAAAGTAGCAAATAGAAGGTGGATGAAAACTAGAGGAAGCTTTGGCCAATTTTGATAATGTATTTTATTTTTGAGGTAGTTATAATAACAAATTGTACAACACCCAACCAATGACAAGGTAGGAGATGGCACCAAGTGGAAAGTCCAGATGAAAGCAGTTCAGGTAGTTACAGAGCTGCCAAAGCTATAAGAAGGATGTCTACAGCCAGAATAAGGATTGAGCTTTGACATAACATATTTTTACTAAGAGGTTTACTCAAGTACCCATTATTTACTATTGTATCCCCTTTATCTTACTTCTTTTTTCATCTCTTATTCTTCCCATTTCTATGCAAGTTTTGATAGGAATGCATCCAAGACGCTGAGAATATTTCCATGTTATTGAGCTAGAGGTCTAGAGACTCGACTATTGCAATATTTGAACGAAAGAGTGAAAGGTCATTGTTACGATATTCAAATGAGGATATTTATTATATTAATATTTCAAGAGTTTAATGGTTACTACAAGCCAACTCTTCATGTAATCATCTTTCAAATATTAATACAATTATGGGCTTCTTTTCTATTACTTCATTAACTTCAGTATTGTGTGTATCTTCATTATGGGTTACATTCTTAGTTATCAAATTTGTCGAATATTTAGGATTAAATTCGAAATTCGTCGAACTTAAAATCTTCACGAATAAATTTGACGAAAAAACCCTAAATTTGATGTGAGAAAAATTGAGTGGAAATGCATGCAGAAAGAAAAAACAACGAACAAACCCTAGAAAAAAATAGAGTGCAAATACATGTAAAAAGTAAAAACAACAAACAAACCCTAAATTTTAGATGGGAAAAAATTGAATGGAAATGCATGCAGAAGGAAAAAACGGCCCTGCAAAAATCTTTTTTGGTCCTCAAAAATACAGGCGTGCAATCTGGTATGTTAATGTGTGGTTTTAATTTTTTACGAAGCGATAATCACATGCGACCTGTGGCTTTTGTGTTGCTGATCACGCAATGGATTTTCGAGAGACAAGGGAATACGAAATATATATATAAATAAAATAATAGAGGTTTGTGGCTTTCTTGTTGCATATCACGCAATGGAGTTTCGGGAAACAAGGGAATACAAAATATATAAAAATAATAATAATATTTTAATAAAATTTTATGCAATTTAAAAGGTGTGGACATCCACATAGTACTATTTATTATTGTTATTTTTATTTCTAATTAGTGTATTAGGAAATATTGGTTTTATATTCAATTCAAAAAAAATATTATGTGTATATACCCAAATTTATATATGTACATATATCAAATTTTAAGTCGAATTTTACTTCGAATTTTTAAACATGATAAATTCTTTTTGAATTTCAAGAGTGTCAAATTCAAATACGAACTTGAACTTGATAACTAAGGTTACATTATTTGAATGCATAGTGAATGTTTATTTCGTTGGTCAATTGTTATGTTTATTACGATATTCGAATGAATGTAATTGGATCGATTATCTCTTTCCTCGTTCTCTCTATATTTATTAAATTATTATTAAATCTTGCTACAATAACCCAAAGGATTAAAGCACTAGTCATACATAAGGTATAATTGAATTATTATTGTTTTAGTTTGGTCAAAATTTGTAAAATATTTAAATAAATATGGAAGAGCATGAACATAAAATGTTAAAAACTTTACACCTCAAGGGTATCCTTATCATACCTAGTCTATTTAGAAAATATTGAAGAAATCTATTCCCAGGTTAAAGAGGCAGGTCGACCAGAGCCTGTAGTTGCTCGTTAGTAGTAGGTTTTCCTGTAGCATGACAACTTATTCAAGGATGCAAAAAAAATTTCCAACACCTCCAACATTGATTTTATCAAAGTCAATCTTCCCCCCAGTGAGAGCCATTGATGGGTCCAATTATTTAACTTACATCAAATTTTATCTGTAAGAGTCCTCTAGGATTTCTTTCTAAGATGTCTTCCTACCACTGGAAGCCCAAGGTATTTAAAGGGGACCAAGCCTTTCTTAAAATTTAAAATATTAAGGATACAAGTTTGCATCCTATTATCAACATTGAAAAAAAACCTAACTTATCTTCATTGATAACTTGAACCAAAGCTCTCTCATATAAATCAAAATATATTTTAAAACCCTTGGTCACCTTGATATTTTTATCCCCATACAAGTGAAATCATCCACAAACTGTAGATGCATTAGAGGCATGATCCCCTTGGATATTGCAAAACCTTTTATTTCTAGGGATTCCCTAGCTTTGTGGATAGTCCTATCCAAGGCTTCTGCTTGAATAATGAACAAGTAGGGAGACAGAGGGTCTCCCTATCTCAGGCCTCTACTTACCCCAAATTGCTTTGATGGGACACCATTTATGAAGATTGTGTAAGCAGGATTGGAAAAGCAAGTTGCCACCTAATTGATCCACCTATCCTTGAACCAAACTTTTACAGAGCTTTCGTCAAAAAACTCCAATCAACTCATTCACAGGATTTGGGTATATCTATTTTAATAAACATATTACCTTCCTTACTAAGTCTCATGGAGTGAGTAACTTCCTATGCCAATATAACATGATCCATGATTTGTCTCATAACTAGTTGTCCTCTTACTCATAGTACTATTTAAAATTATTAGTTGCAATTTTTCATTTTAAGCAACTGCCACATAGTAACTTACTTTTTTAACAATAATAAACATTATAATAAATAGCAATTAAAAAAAAATCCTCCCATAAAGACATGTAAGTGGAGAATAATATGTATTGATTTATTATCACTAATACTAAGCTCGATATGCTTTTAACACAAAGTAGATAATAATTTAGAATAACCCCACTTTCGCTCAAAAAATAACAACCATTTTCAACCATTGGATTAACTTAATCTTCATCCTTAGATCCCTGTAATCATAAGAAAACTAATCTTCAATGAGGATTAGTTAAAAGGTCATTTAAAATAACCTTGCTTTTTCTCCAAAAGTAGTAACCATTTTCAACCATTGGATTAAGTTAATCTTCATCCTTAGATCCTTGCAACCATAAGAAAATTAATCTTCAATGAGGATTAGTTAAAAGGTTATACCTTTCTTCTTACCCTCATTTGTGCACATAATAATATGAAGGCATATTTGGAGGAAGACAGAGCCCATGGGAGGAGGACAAAGGATCCATGCCTAGTTATAGAGAGGAATGGGTGAATCTTCATGGAGATATCTCACTCACTAGCACATGCATCCACATTAAGACTACATTCAAAGAAAATGATACTTATTTGCTTATGGAAAAGGTATGCATTTGAGTCCTCTTATTTATATTTTTGCGTTAATAAAAAATGGTTTTTTAATTGGTTATATGGGATTAAAATGGGTCCCACACATACTACATTGTAACCACATAGTAGTATTATAACAACTTGGCAATTATGCATGTATGGCTTGGCAATATTTGAACTTGGATCTCCTCTTTGAAAGTTGAGGCATTTAACCGGTTAAGCTAATGCCATTTTATGCACTAATAAAAAATAATTAAATCTCTCTTCGTTAAAAATTAAAGAAAATAATAAGTAGAGAGAAATACTTGTGATTATTTTAATAGGATTTTTTTAGGAGGGGAGGAGAGGGGTGGTTATGTCCTTGCTATAATATCAATATATATATATATACACTCCTATATATCACCCATAGGGAAAATTATGAATCGATAGAGCTAGGGTAATTTAAAAAAAAAAAAAAAAAAAAAATATATATATATATATATATATATATATATATATATATATATATATATATATATATATATATATCTTTAATAACTTTGTGGATTCTACTCCTATCTATCACCCATAGGGGAAATTATGAATCGATAGAACTAGGGCAAATTTTTCAAAAAAAAAAATCTTTTAGGAGCCATATAACTAAATAGAGTTGACCGATTCATATGATTATTGTGTCATGTTGTGCGGGTTTTGAAAAGCTTTGAAATGAGTGGTCATTCAAAAGAATCCAAGTAGTATTGAGGGATATATGACCATGTGAAGACAATTATTCAAAATTAGGGTAGTGTTAGGGCAAATTTTTCTACAAAATATCTCATCCTTTAGGAGCCATATCTTTGCAAAGGGTTATCCTATTCAGATGATTCTTGGATCAATTTGTGCGGAATTTGAAGAGATTTAAAATGAGTGGTCATATGAAGGAATATGAGTAATATTTAAGGAGATATGACCCTATGAAGTCAACCATCCGAAATAAGGGTAGTGATGATTTTTCAAATCGCGTAAAATAAAATTGCAGATTTGTGTTAGCCAAGGTTTGAATGATGGGAGGAGCAATGGAGAGCTAGGGAATTAATGAGAGTTTCATTTTCCCCTTATTTATCTTAGAAAATTTACATACAAATTATTATAGGTTTTTTATCAAATATTATATTCACTATGGGATATTCTGGTAAATTTCAATAGATTTTGAGTTATAGTTTCCTTCTCATAGATCAATTTAATTCTAAATCCTTAGAATCTTCCCTAGTAGTAGAGGTTAGTGAGGGTCTCATAGAGGGGTAATATTAATCACAAAAGCAATTTACCTAGGTAGAAATCACGGGCCAAACAATTGATCAAGGCCAAAATTCTATCACTTGATCCCTTTAAACAAACATGAACCTTACATCAAGACTAAAGAAACGAAGATTTTATTTTTAAAATTTTATCCAAATTTATACAATTCAAATATGATGCCACCAATTAAAATGAGTAATACTTCTTAATAATGATGTAAAGCATCACCTATACAATAGAAGGGTTATCCATTATCCATATGTTATATTTAACTAGAAATGCCTTATAAAAAAATAAATGATAATTATTCATAATTCTTGAAAGAAGAAGAAAGGGATAAAAACAACTTTTCTTTGCATGATAAGTAATGCTAGTTTAAACATGCTTTAATACCATGTTTGATTACATAATAATTTGTAGATATTAACAACAACAATTATTATTCCAATCTTAGGAGAAAACAAAAAATGATGAGATAAAAATATGAAAGGATGCCACTAAGTTCTTAGACAAATGACAATCATAGAGATCAATACAATAACCTAATGTAAAAGGCATTTAAATACCACAATAAATTATTAATTAATTACTTAACTCTTAATTCACATATTCTTAAAACTAGAGTATAAAATTAACCTTACAAAATTAAGATTACAAGTTTAACTTTACAAAGTTAATTATATGCTTATACAATAAACCCCATATCACGTTGTATAGTGTTAGCTCATAATCATGCATAAGTGATTACCTTATGTAACGATGGCTTTATCCAATAAGCTCAAAAATACATACTTCCACATAACTGATTATAGAATCTACTATAGAAGAAACATGCAAATTACTCTTATATCCAACTTTTGGCTCTTGTATGGACTAGGTAATAGACTTTTTAGATTAGCTTCTAAATGTATAGTTGAGTTTTCTAATGATAATTTTGATGCATTATACAACATTACTAGTATATTGGATGATATTAATATAATTAATTTTTATGG
The DNA here is from genome assembly GCA_028583015.1 of Wollemia nobilis. Taxonomy (NCBI): domain Eukaryota; kingdom Viridiplantae; phylum Streptophyta; class Pinopsida; order Araucariales; family Araucariaceae; genus Wollemia; species Wollemia nobilis. Next base: position 817,802 of record JAQPPZ010001804.1, on the reverse strand, counting down.
TGTGTCTTTATAGTTATAAGCAATATGATTATTGAAGAATAAAGTGAAACCATTGAGAAATAAGAAATAAATTTTTAAAAAATAATTGTAAAAAAATCATGTTTAAAGATTGTTATATAATATTCTAAGTGAAGATAAATCCAAAAAATATTCTAAATGAAGTTCTAAAATTACCTATATTAAATTAAAGATGATGTCAAATACTATCAAAATTATAATATCAATTAATATGCTTTAAGTAATTTTATATTATTTTGGTTAGTGTGAAATTTTTGTATGATTAATATTCATGATAGGGTATCCCCATTTCTATCATGATCTTTCATAAGGGTGAGAGCTAACTTATCAATAGGGGGCAAACATACACCCATCACACACCCACCTCCTCACACCCTCACCTAGGGATACATAGAGAAGTTGGTTACAACTACACTATTCTTAGTAACTGACAAGCTCAGGGTTCAAACCACAAGGGCTGCTCCCAACAAGCCTATTCCAACTCGTTGTTGTTGACCTGATGTGAGGAGGAGATCATTGGTCGTTCGAGCTTCGTACTGTCGTCATCGATCTAGTACGCACTCAAAGGATTCAGATCAGACTACTACCTTTGCAAATTGAGACCCCTAAGGTTTGAACCCAAGTATTCTTGGTAAGTGCTTGCCAAATAAGCAACTACCAATCCACCTAACCCTTGGGCACCATAATTCTTTATATATTTTAAATAAAACTAATGTGGATCACTCTCCTCCTTAAATTGCTACTTTTTCTCTATCAAATCCTTGATGTCATTTTGATTAAGACAACATATTAATTTTTTATTTTTTTATGAGATCACTCTTTTAAAAAAAATCAAAATATTACATCTACTATTTGGTCAATTAAACCATGCACCAACTTGTCTTCTATAAAAGATATTTTCATCCCTCTTAAATTGCTACTTTTTCTCTATAAAACCCTTGATGTCATTTTGATTAAGACATAGCATATTATTTTTTTATTTTTTTAAGAGATCACTCTTCTAAAAAAAATTAAAATAATACATCTACTATTTGGTCAATTAAACCATGCCCCAACTTGTCTTCTATAAAAGATATTTTCATCCCTCTTAAATTGCTACTTTTTCTCTATCAAACTCTTGATGTCATTTTGATTAAGACATAGCATATTATATATATATTTTTATGAGATCACTCTTAAAAAAAAATCAAAATATTACATCTACTATTAGGTCAATTAAACCATGCCCCAACTTGTCTTCTATAAAAGATATTTTCATCCCTCTCAAATTGCTACTTTTTCTCTCTATCAAACCCTTGATGTCATTTTGATTAAGACATAGAATCTGCCTTAGCTATTTACATTCTATAATTTGATTTTTTTCAAGATGGAGATGAACACTAAGACTAGCTATTTTTTTTTTTTTTGGTTACATAGGAGAGTTGGTCACAACCACATTATCTTTAGTAATTGACAAGGGAAGGGTTAAAACCACAAGGGTTTCTCCCACTAAACCTATTCCACCTCATTATTATTGACTTGACGTGAAGAGGACCATCGATCACTCGAGATCTGAACCGTCATCGTTAGTCTAGCGCACACTTAGAGGATTCAGATCAGACTACTACCTTTGCAAACAGAATGCCCCCAAGGTTTGAACCTAAAAAAATTAGGTTAAAAAAACCTCGAGAACCGCTCTTTAGGTGGCTGACAATACCGTTTCATTCAGGTATACCACTATCTAGAAAGAAGCCACAAGAGATTTTTTTGTGTCCCCCTTTGGTGTCTTCTAGAACTAACTAAATTATTTGTCACCCTATTTACTTCCATAGATATTATAACATTATTAATTAATGGACAAAAATATAATGTTATTTATTTTTTTAATTGGTTATTATGAGAAACCTCTATGACCGACACACAGGGCCGAGCAGGCTCCTCCCAACCATGACCCCTCGTAAAGCCATCCAATACACACATTCATTTTTTACAACATTAACAATAATATATGAATCCCCTCAATTGAGACATATATTCATTCCTTTTCAATGATAATCTCGATCCTTATAAGAAGTGCACTAGCATATCTATAATGGTTTGCTAAAGTTTCATATGATTCTAAAGAGGTGAGGAGAATTTTACCTTCATTATTTTAAAAATATGGTACTTTTACTAGTTTTTCTAGGGTTTTCCTTGTAAGCACTTTGTTGTGACGTCCTTCACAACGACCCCAAAATTGGGGACCCACCTTAAATTTTGTGATTTCGGAAAATTTTTGTTTATCTGATTTTGCTCGCATCAAGGTCTTGGAAAATTTGCTTTCACTTTGGAATTGTTGACATATTTGCATTTTGAAGGTTTGAATATAGTTGCAATGCTTCAAAATTGAATATTTTGATTATTTGCATATTAATTGCATTATTTCAAATCAAATAATTTGATTAAATTTCAAAGGTTTAAATGAAATAATTTGATTAAAATCATTTTCAAAGGTTTAAATGATTAATTTTCTTTTAAATAATTAAATTTTATTTTAGGGTTAACCCTAAAATTAGTGCAAAATTGAAATGAATATATCTTGAGGCAAAGAACTTCGTTTGATCTCATTCAAAACTTGGTAAAAAGATATGGATTTTCTCTTTCTAATGATACCAAACTTGCAAGATTCTAGATTCAATTTCACCAAAAAAATAGCGGGTTAATTTAGCAATATGAGAACTTTGAAATACTTTTGAAAAAAAGGAAAGTTACGGGAAAGTAAAGTTTAGTTTAGTTTTGATATTATGATTATTGTTTCATTATGCAGGTAATACAAGGGCAAGGGTTTGAAGAAGATCGTTATAAAATTATAAAATCCATTCCCGGTGATGAAACTGAATAACTAAACATTTCAAATTATAAATAAATCATTGAGATTCATGAAAAAGGTCAGACATTTTATACAGAGGAGAGGAACGATTGGAAGGAGCAAAGCTACACATTCATTGGAGGAAAACAGAGAAGGCCATTTGCAGAACAATGGAAATTATTGTAAGATTTTATAAATTGTTTTAAGCATTTTGGATCTTGTATTTGGAATTAATAAAGTGATTATTGCAATTTCTTAATAGTTTGTATACCTTAGAAGATTGCACCAATTTATTTGATTTCACTATGTGAATACTGGTGAACATTGGATTGGTTTTAGAATTCTGTAAATGGAAATTTGTTCTGTTGAATTTTTTCGAGACATTAGTTTAATTTCTAAAGCTTAAATATTTTATTGTTTTATTTCATTATGAAAACTATATATTATAACTTAGTATAATTTTATAAAGTAAAATTATATGACTAAGTTATAATTAAATTTATAATTCAGATATTACATTAATTAATATTCGAATCAATAAATTTAAAAAGGGATAAATGAATATGCTATTTCTCACCTTAATTTCATAAGGTTGAGGAACTCGGATTGAAATCTCTAAAATTCAATTTGGATTTGATTTATAATATAGTTCTATCTATTTCAGAAATCCAAATTTCAAACCAGAGATCACATTTACTCTTTTTAATTTCATAAATATTTCAAAAGATAAATATTATAAGCAAATCTAATTTATAAACTTTATTTTATTATAAAATCCAAAATTTATAGATTAGTTTCATATTAAGCCCCAAGATTTTATCATTGACAAGGTTTTGGAACCTTATAAATTGGGCAAGACATTATTTCATTTATTCGCCTCTTCTGGATTTGATTTATAATTTCATAAGGGAGTTTGAATAAATGATTGCTTTATCAAATAAACATTTGGGAAGTGAATTGATTATAAATATATTATGTTCCAAAGGTTTATCAAGTTTATAAAATTTCATTTACTTTGATTTTTATTAAAGTTAAATTGAAATTTAATATAAAATGCTAGATTCTTTTTATGCTAATTTCATTTAAAGCATTTTGAGACATTAAATTGAAGAGAGGAAATAAAATTTGGTATATTTTAACCTAAGATCATAAAACGAATTTTATTTTGTTGAAATGATATCAAAGCATGTTATACATGATAAAATTGAAATCATTTACCTAATTCCAGGCCCCTTGTAAATAGTAGTTCACAAATTCAAGAGTTATTCAAGTACTCTTTGATGTATATACATATGAAATGTTAGATATAACATAAGAACCTTGGAGATATATAATATTATTTTCAAGAGAGAATTATAATTCTGAGTTTGTCGGGTGACTTTGTGACTGGAAAAAATCACACCTCAACAAATTGGCGCTAGAAGGAGGGCCTATTAAGCTTCGTATCTGATTTCATAAGCTGGAGCCTAGAAAAATATTCTGACATAGTTCAAGTATTCTTTGCTAGTGAAGTCTAGATATAAGCTGGAGCCTAGACAAATAATCACTAGGTCTAAGTCCACAGGTGACACTATATTTCAAAAAATATCACCCACCAAGAGACATAGACGGAGCAAAACACAAACAGTAGTTTTGCCTAACGTTTCTAAAACAGGTTCCAATACTATTGTTACTTCTCTGCAGGTTAACATGGATGCTCCACCTGCAAGAAACCTAGCATGGCTAGGTGCTCAAAGTAGTCCCTTAAACATTGTAGGAGTTGTACATGATATGACCAAAAGCATAGAGAAGCATTTATCGAAGTACAAACATGATGGTGCTCGCATGATCGAAGAGCACATTCAAGCATACATGGATGCTGTAACACGATTGCAAATTGAACACGAAGACATAACATGTAGGTTATTTCCTCTGAACTTGGATGAAATAGCCTATGACTGATATGTATCCCTACCTGCTGGCTCTATAACATCATGGGACATGTTGAATAATGCATTTATTGCTCAGTTCAGATTAGCAGTGGATCCCGCTACTATTTATTTGTAATTTATAGCTACTCATCGATGACCCAATGAACCTATAAGAGTATTTAATACTAGATTTCATAAGATGTATTCTTGACTGATTTCTCCCTATAACATTACAGAGGATGTTGCTATACAAATTTATTTTGGAGCCTTGGATTCGTGGACCACAATGTTCGTGAGGAGGACACCAAATCTAGCAACCTTGACAAGAACTTACACTGAAGCACTACTAGTTGAACAACAGATGATGCCATCAGGTGGTGGGACGTACCAAATGCCCATGATGGGATATCCAGGTATGTCCAATCAAATGCTTATGGGTAACAATACTTTAATGAATCAAACACCCATGATGAATGCTTTTCCATCAATGCCTAATAAAACACATTTTGCTCCACCTAGTAATCCTATGCTTCTTGAAAGTCAATATGCTGCTCAGAAGATTTGCAATGAAACCCCATAAAATAATATGTTTGGAAACATGGCGTATAACAAAATTGGAACCAAAGTTCAAATTTTCAGCAACATAATCCAATGTTTCCTCAAAATGTTCAAAATTCACATATGTTACAGGGTAATCCAATATTGATGCAAAACATGATGAATCAAGGAAATTCAATGGGCACTAATCCATGGATCAATCCAAGTTCATTAGCCAACCAAAACTTGCCCAATATCACCACTCACATCAATACTTCGAAGGTGGCGACTTCTCAAGGCAATCCTAACCAAAATTGGTTAAATCCTCAATCAAGCCTGCCTAGTTCGAATACTCCTAGTTGGTTAAACCCAACTAATTTGAATGGGCCACCAAATCCAAATTTGAACCCATCAGTCAATGACAATTTAGAGCCTAAAAAGATAGCATAACTAGAAAATATTTGCCTAAAATTAAGTAATGATGTAGTTCAAATACAAAAATATGGAAACCAAAACACTCAATCCAATAGGCGATTCACTATGCAAGAGCCTAAACACTTTAATACAAGACCAAAAAATGTGGGTGTTCCCATTTCAGTAGCTAATAATAGTGGAGCTTCAAGCTCGAACTCGAAAGCTACAGTTTTCAATCTTACTGAAGTTGTACTTGATAATTGGTGTAGGCTACATCATACTAACGAACATAATGAATTAGAATGTAACGAGTTTTTGTGTGTAACTAGTTGCATTCAACAGGGCCTAGACAAAATGGAATTGGTTCCAAATGAGGATGACAATGAAACAATTGAAAGGAAAGGAAAAAGTCATGCATTCGTAATAGATGTATGTGAAAGAGGGGAAAATGAAGAAGAAGAAATAAGTGAACAAGAAGAAGAGTTGATTGAGGAAATTCACACATTGAAACAATATAAGAAACCAACTCACAATTATCACTTACGAAGTAGAGGTAAAACATACAACACTTATTCTACTCCTCCTAAATATTTGAATATACCACATGATGTTAGACCAAATAACAATCCTACTCCCCCACCTTTACCCAAAAAGCCAAAGGCGATGTCAAAAACAGTTCCAAAACTTCATAGCGAATAATCCACAAACTATAATATCATAGAAGATTTGAAAAAGATAAAGGCTAGTATCAATTTATATGATGCTTGTCAATTACCTGAACAGAGAACCCTTTTAATGCAAAATTTAGGATTTTAGGAAGCAAGAGAAGTTATCAAAGTTAAATATTTTGCCAAGAAAGAAAGAGATGAAGCATTGCCTTTTTTGCTAATAGTTTGTATTATAGGAAAGAACGTGCATAATTGCATGGTGGATTCGGGCGCTTCAGGTAATGTGATGCCTTATTCTGTTTGTCAAAAGTTGGGACTCACTCCCACGAAAACAAATAAAATTGTGGGTCAATTGGATAAAACCGAAGTAAATGTGGTAGGCATGTTGAAGAATGTATTTATTCAAATTGCTTTTGAGCCTAGAGTTCAATAGTATATAGATATTCAAGTGGTGGATATATATGCTAAATATGGTTTGTTGCTGAGCAGGGATTGGAACAAGAATTTGAATGGCTACTTTTCTACTAACTTCTCACACATGTGGCTACCATGGAAAGGTGTGGCCAATCAAATCAAGGTTGAAATAGAGCCTAGATTAAAAGAACTCATCATGGATTATAATAGAAGGACGAACGAAATTCTATACACAGAGACAAAACTGGGAATGTTCATGTTAGATGTGATCAAAAAGGCAAGTGACCTAGAGACATCAGGTATATCTAACAAATCACTTGCAAAAAATGATCTTGTTTGACTGTTGAAATTTGATGGATCTAGGTCCAGAAAAGGCAGTGGAGCGGGGGTGGAACTAATAAGCCCCAAAGGTAAGTCCTCATTCCATGCATACTGCTTGCAATTCCCATGTACATGTAATTCAATGGAGTATGAGACACTAGTTTGTGGTTTAAAATTAGCTCTTCGTAAAGGAATAAAATGTCTAAAAGTGTTAGGTGATTCACAGCTAGTTGCAAAATAGGTTAAGGGTTAGTACTCTTGTAATGATAAAAGATTAATACACTATCGCAATCGAGTACGAAGCTTAATTGATGAATTCATGGCCTTTAACATAGCACTAATTTCCTGAAAAGGCAACCGGGTAGCAGATTCTCTAGCAGTTGCCATAGGTACACTCAGTCCCATGGATGGTAAGAAATTCAAACAATTTACGATTGAGCTCATGCCCTGTCCATCTATACCTGACAATGTAAACAATTTCCAATTTTTTGAAAATGACAGACATATATTCAATTTTGTAACTAGCTCTGGTGTGTTTGAAAACCAGGTGATCGATGAAGATGAGAGATTGCAAGAAGATGTCAATGGGTGTGAAGAGTTGGTGAAGGTCAAAAATATCCCTCAAGGCATGTTAGCATTGGAAAAACTCTTCGATATATGTTACAACAAAAATTGAGGTAACAAAACTACTCTATCACAACAAGCTTATGACTCTTATAATATTAGTGATTCAGATGAGTCACAAAACATTATCATAAGCAAAGCCACTACATTAGAAGAAAAAGAAGGTATTATGCATACCTTAAGAGATTATAAAGATGTAATAGCTTGGAGTTATAAAGATCTTAAGACATACAATCCCAATGTTATAACTCACACCATCCCATTGAAACCTGATGCAAAACCATTTCGCCAAAAGCAAAGGCCAGTCAATCCTTTGCTAGAACCACTCATAGAAAAAGAGGTTAAAAAGCTATTAGATGCCAAAATTATTTTTCCCATTAGACATTGTACTTGGGCGACCAACATAGTTCCTGTAAGGAAAAAGACAGGTGAGATCAGATTATGCATAGATTTCAAGAATTTGAACAAAGCATCCCAAAAATATAATTACCCATTGCCTGCTATTGATAGTGTACTTCAAATGGCAAATGGGTCAGAAATGATGTCCTTTTTAGATGGTTATTCGGAATACAACCAAGTTTTGATTGACCCCAGGGACAGAATGAAAATAACTTTTATGACTAAATGGGGAACTTTCGCTTACAAAACAATGCCCTTCGGATTACTAAATGCAGGTGCTACTTTACAGAGAGCTATGGATTTTGCCTTTCAAGACTTGATAGGTAAATGCATAGTAGTTTATGTGGATGACATCTCTATGTTTTATAAGAACATGAATGATCACGTTAGGGATTTGAGGAAAGTACTACAAAAATGTAGAGAACATGGGATTTCATTTAATCCAAAGAAGTGCATTTTTGGCTTAACAGAGGGAAAGCTCCTTGGACATGTAATATCAAAATATGGCATCTTCATCGATGAAGAAAGAATTCAAGCCATCCAGAAAATCCAATTACCAGGAAGTAAGAAAGAGTTAAGATCCTTCTTCGAAAAGATTAACTTCTGTAGACACCAAAACAGCACCAATCCGATTATGTGACTACAAACACTGATCACATTAACACACACAGCCCCCAGGGTAGCCCCCAGAGGTTAAACAGTGGTTCTAACCACTTACACAACAATTTTGCAAGTCAAAAATCAGTTTGGCACCTTTTAGACACTTTATTTCTTATTCGTCCCACCCAGGGACGAGTGCGAATTTGTACTCGTCCTACCCAGGGACGAGTATGGATTTATACTCGTTTCACCCAGGGACGATTATTAGCGCTCGCTCCGGGGTGGGACGAATGCCAGGTTTGACCAGCAAAAAGTCAGACCTCAGCGCATGACAACTCAGAACTACCACTCAGCTTTTCATGCATGACATAGGAGTGCGAGTGAGTTCTTTTGACAACTCATATCTGCCAATTGACTTTCCCTTCACTGCATGGGAATGAGAGTAAGCTTTTTAAGACAAATCGGATTTGCCACTTAGTTATCCCTTCATTGCATGGGAGTGCAAGTGAGCTTTTCTAAAACACACAAAGACATGCACGAGAGGCGGTTAAGAAGCCCTTGATCAAGAAGAAGTCTTCTCTTCACAAACAAAAGCATTCATGCAAAGAAACACTTTTGCATGTTAATTCAAAGAGACCCCTTGGGTCTATAAAATGGTGAGTTTCCTCACCCAAAGGAGATACCGAGCGAGGAGCATTCCGAGCAACGAAGTCTTGTTAATTCACTTACTTGCGATTTGCGCCCAAACCCCAATCTTTTGACCACAATATTCTATCAATTTGACGACAACACATCACATCGGGTTTCGGACCCATCTCAAGCGGATTGGTGTCGAAGCAAGGTTTTATCCGCGGGTGGTTTGCCTTCGGGCACCTCCCCGCTTTACTTCATTTATAGTATTTTAGCTAGTTTCATGTTTATGCATTTATCAAGTTTTTAGTGCATTTAGATTCATTTCAGCTATAGTTAGATTTATCTTTTATTTTTCATACACAGGTGCTACTGATTCTTTGTTTGTTTCTTTGAACACAGATTTCAGGTCTATTGAAGGAGCAGCGAGGAATCGACCTTTGTCAATGCAAGCGGCGACAACGTTTTGGTTCGCCCATTTTATATGTGGGCACGCGGAAGAAGGAATTCAGAGACAAGTTGTAGAGAACAATATCTAACGCTCCTATCCCCTAAAAAGGAAGGAGACGTATTGTAACACGAATTGAAAAGAATATCAATAAAAAAAGGGCTACATTTCATATTGTTCTTATATCTTGTGTTCATTCATTTGTGTTCCTTCCTTTTAATACGATTTCGTTTAGTCTTTCCTTTTTGTTTCCGGAATCTCGTGTTTTTAATGGCGATCACGGTGGGACAATTGTCCTCTATTTTTTTAGGTTAATTTACTGATCTAAAATTGCTTGTTTTTACAAGTACCTATTTTTTAACCTCGGACTGTTATTCGTCTCTGCACGTGACGATTACAGAATTGGTACTCGTCTCACCCCGGGACGAATAAACTATTCGTTCCACCCTGGGACGATTACGGTCTGTTATTCGCTCCACCCAGGGACGATTATAATTTTGTGCAATTTTCAGAGCAAATCAGAGACATCCTGTTAGGCAGAGAAGAGGTAGGGGTTTTTATAGCTTTTGTCAAATTTCTGTTTTTTTGTTTTTTGGTTTTCAGTTTGTATGGCTTAGGGAAAGATTTCTTTTCGTTTGCCTGTTTCAATTTTGCACAATTAAAACGAACCCCACACATCACGAGGCATTTTAAACCAAGGCGTTGGTCGTAAAACCCCAACCCTTGAACAAGACCAAAGGTGGATTCCATTATCACTTTGGCTTGATATATTGCATCCATTACCTCGATCGCGACTGTTGCTAGACGTAAATCCTGACGAAAGCTGACCGAGTGTAGCTTGGGGTGATTCCCAACACGCGAGGATAAGTCTTCTATGGTAGGTGTCATAAACAGAGCGATTCCCCTTCCGTACCGCCTATGTTCCACGTATCATCTGCTCTCACGTACCTATAGTCTCCCTCACGTAAGGGCGGGTATATAGAGAGGTTGGTATATCGTCCGAGCAATGGTATATTGAAGGGGCGACCATATTGGGAGTCATAAGAGCCTTCATACTTGCATTTAAACGTTTCACAAAAATCTTCAAAAAAAACAAAACAAACAACAAAAACACACTAAACCAGATTTAGGGCACACTATTAATCTTTAAAAGAGATAATCATTGCTTGTGTGTGTATGCTATTTTCTGTTTAGACAAAAAAAATCAAAAATCAAAAAAATCATAAACAAAGATAAAAATCTACGCATTTTGTCACTCGCTCCAAAAAGCTCCAAGGATTCCCGCAATCGCTTGGTCACTCCAAAATGCCCCAAAGGTGTCCATGAACCCTTTGGTCAACCCAAAAGCACCCCAAAGGTGCCCATAAGTGATGCAGGACCATCCAACAAAATATGGGAAATCTTATATTTTTCCCTAAATTTTAGTGCATCTTGTCGGGGCCATAACTTCTCAACCGTAGCTCCGATTGACTTGAAATTTTACAGGGAGTTAGTTGGGATAATTTTAAACAAATATAATTCCCTAGAATTCTATTTGCCCAGAAAAGTCAATTTTCGGGGCCAAATTCCATCATCTAGTGCCCCAAAATTAGGTTTTAAAATTGGGCACGCATTTTTTTGCACTTTTTGAGCTGTTCGGATGTCAATATCTCCTAATGTATTTAGAGTTAGGACTTGAGACTTCATTTTTGTCTTATCTACTATAAGAGGGATGCGCACACCAATTTTGGGCCCCATCTGACTCATTTTCAATTTTAGGGTTTTTAGAGAGACATCGTCATGGTGCTCACCTGTAGCCAAGCCCAATCACGGGCGAATGTTGTGGGGAATGTCCAAAGAAACACGAGTCACATCCGTTATAGTCCCCAGGATTTGGTCATACCACCTTGGCGACCTAACACACAAGGCAGTCCCCTACACACCTTAACGGAAAGGGACTATAGGGGCACCTCTTCTAGGGGCACTCTTGTTCAACATAGCACCCAACACGCACCCTCCCATGAGGGGTACATCCGTAGGAGAGCTCCCTTAGATGCTCGCTATGAGTGGTCACCACGCAATGAAGCACTAGGTCAACATAGGGTTCGACGGGAGGAACCACATGATTACACTATCCCTCCTTCACCCCCTCTAGTTGTCAGGACTACAAGGACAAATACAGAGCACAAGGCTCCTCAGGCGGGGCGAGCCAACTCTTCCCATTCCTCTTTCACTTACAAAAGAGAGCACGAGGAAAACCCTTACCTTCCTCAAGAACAATATACATCGCAGGAGCAACACGCCTCCGCAATTGCTAGCTTTCAGGATTACCTATTGAGGCCAAAGCCTCGGGGGAATGCCGCTACCCCCAACAGAGGGAGGCGACCTATAGAGATCTCGGATCACCATGACCGAGATAGATATCTAGGAGAGGCATCTAGGCCTTCTAGACATGAGACGACAGGACCAACTATCTTAGAATCTGCCAAGCATATTGCACGTCGGATGCAACTCACGATACTTGAGCTAGAACAACAGTTAGAGCAACAATATCTTTTAAATCAAGAGTGCCTTCAGCGCCAGGAGGATGAGTTGTTACAACACACTATGCAGGTGAAGACTCCAACCCCTCGCATGCATAAGACAAAACATTATGAGAAACACAACTGGGTGCAAGACAGGTCTCTACGACCTTATCAAACATTGCCCTCGACGCCTCCTAGACTTGAGCGGGAGGCCAATCCTAAGACCAATGACGGGTGCCTTCTTCAGGCGCCCACCCAGGTTCATGGACCACCCCCAAAAATTCTTCAAGAAGCCTCTAAGGAACCTGAGCTAGAAAAAGAGTGGACTAAAATGAAATACCAAAGCATGGGGGTGCTATTCGGTCATCCCTCTCAAGGCATCAAGTTTCCCACAACTTGCAACGGGAACAAATCAAACAGGAGGAGCTCAAATCCCTCGATACAAGCAATGCACTGCCCAAGCACTTAGAGTCAGTAGAGACCAAGATTTTGGGGCCACAAAAGCCCAACTCACGTGAAACTCCTCTCAAAGAGGATCAACCCCTGGTTGTAGAGCTACCTGATGATGAGGTCTTCCATATCTTAGAATCACCAGATTCTGATAAGCCTGACTCTCTCGCCAAAGACGAGTCAGCATATGCAATAGCGCCATGGGACCCGTTCGAGTCCGACAACATTAATTCACAGGTGGTCCCCATGGATGAGCATCACAAAATTCTCCTAACATTACTCCCTTTGGAGGCTCCCATCGAGCCCGTGCCATTGCCAGAAAATCAGGTCCCCCGTAACGAGCGGAACAACCCCATGAGGACCACATCAATCTGCTCGAACAAGAAGAGCTTAACATGTCACAGACAGCTATCGAGGCCAACGAGGGCCTTTGGATCACTGACAATGATTACGAAGATGAAACTGAGATGGCTTATCTCAATCATGCACGACGACACAATCACCCTGTCACCCATGACGAACTAATGGCCCAACTAGGCATAAGACTAGGGCATGAGTGGCGCATAGACCCAGCCCACTGGCATCACATGTTGATCCCACTCCTTTGGGAAGATCGCGAGCACCTTCCACCCAGAGATATCATAGCACCATCAGTGCCGAAGGCAGACCTTGCCCTCCTATCCGTGCATAAGGCCGATCCATTCGTGCCAATTCCTACAGAGCCAGATCCGATGCACAAAGATCATCACGCTGGGGGTACCTCTATTCCCTGAAGAGCCAGTGGGTTACACCAAACGCTCCAAAGGTGTCCATAAACCCTTTGGTCAAACCAAAAGCTCCAAGGATTATCGCAATCTCTTTGGTCATCCCAAAAGCTCCAAGGATTATCGCAATCTCTTGGTCACCCCAAAAGCTCCAAGGATTATCGCAATCGCTTGGTCACCCCAAAAAGCTCCAAGGATTATCGCAATCTCTTGGTCATCCCAAAAAGCTCCAAGGATTATCGCAATCTCTTGGTCATCCCCAAAAAGCTCCAAGGATTATCGCAATCTCTTGGTCATCCCAAAAAGCTCCAAGGATTATCGCAATCGCTTGGTCATCCCAAAAAGCTCCAAGGATTATCGCAATCTCTTGGTCATCCCAAAAGCTCCAAGGATTATCGTAATCTCTTGGTCATCCCAAAAAGCTCCAAGGATTATCGTAATCGCTTGGTCATCCCAAAAAGCTCCAAGGATTATCACAATCCTTGGTCACCCCAAAAGCTCCAAGGATTTTCATAATCTCTTGGTCAACCCTAAATGCTCCAAAGGTATCTATAAACCCTTGGTCAACCCAAAAGCTCCAAGAGTTACCATAATTGCTTGGTCAACATAAGTATTCAAAAATCAACAAAAACAACACAAAAATCAAAATCACAAAAACATTTGCATTTCAATTCCATGCATTCTCATAACACATCAAAATTACAAAAACAATTGCATTTCAATTCCATGCATACTCATAAAAAAAAAAAAAACGAAATCACCAAAACATTTGCATGCATTTTCATAAAAATCAAAATACAAAAATATAGGTTGCATTAAACATTGCATCCATCCCTTGCATACTTCGATAGGTCATACAAGTCAAAAGCACCATAGGCTGTCATTACTTGGCAATTCCATCATTTCCACCTCAAATCCATTTCCATAAACGCATACATCCAACATATCACCTTTTTATTTTAGCATAGTCAGTTGTTTCCTAATGTATATAGGGTTTTCGTCATTCAGATGTCTTTAAATTTCTAGCCAAAAGCTGTACATGAGTTAAGCAGATTTTACACGGGAAAGTTTTACTTGGATCACACCTTGTTACGTCACGTCCCAACACAAATTAACACACATAAAAATTCCTAAGTTGTGTGAACGAAAGATGAAACTTGCACCGTAATCCAGGTCACCATAAGCGAAACGGCTATCTTGCTTATCCCCCTGTGCGAATGACCCTAGGAATTCTGAGAGTTGGCAAAAGGACAAGCATCCTCCCTACCCAATTCCCCATGAATCCCAAGTTCTCAAAAGTTGCAAAACATCAAAAATTTGCAAAACGTCAAAACATTCAAAATTGACATCCTACAGTGCACACATCAAAAGGCACGTACAATAGTGATTCTCGTCACTCCCTATCCCTTGCTCAAAAAAAAAAAAAAAAAAACATCAATAAAACAAAATAAACAGTGATCTTATCACTATAAAGAGCAAGTATCCCAATACAATTGAAGAAAAGCAGGGAGTCGAACTTGAATCCTTGGAATTCTCAGCATTTCGACAGGTCATGAGGCAAGCTTCAGTATCGGTTTGGTTGATAGCCTATCAGTCACTGATAGTAAACCTCCCGCATGACGATATATCTGTCACATTAACTTGTGTATAGATCAATGTTTGCATGTGGATGAGCTAGCTTATGGTATCCTAGATAGCATCGCAGATTAATCTAACCAAACACAATCAAGGAGTTAGTGGAGCTAATTAGGTGATCCTCGAGTACGAGGTTCGGTTGAAAGCCCATCGCGCACCGGCGGTATCCCGATGAATAACACATAAACGAACTCAATTGCACACACAGGGATGTGAAATAACTTGGTTAAATTCAAGTCGAATTTATACCTTGTTCAAAAGTCTTGCGAGATAAATGTACGGTCTTGGCTAGTTAGTTAAAATATCTGAATCTCAAAAAAGCTTAACTACATTTTAAAAACAACTGTCACATTTTATTCCGTACATCACCATCAAAATATATGCAAAATACAAAAACACATAGTTATCACATGCAAAGTCATTCCACAAAGTCATCCCATTAGTATAGCAAGTCAGTCAAATCTTGTACAGTCTATGGTGCATCGACACATCATCAACACCTCATTTCATTCATTCCATATCTATACATCATACAAATTAGAAACATCACATTCATAATCACCTCTGCATACATCAAACACATACATACAAAACACGCCACAAAAAAAAAAAAAACAAACAAACACAACAAAACAACCAAAATATAAAAATGACAAATGCCAACAAAAACACTAAAAATTGCTCGGACAAAAGTGCTCTTGCACTTAACCTCTTCGCATAAGAAAATTGATGTCGGGGTCTACCTTGTCGTTATCCTACTCCCCAAGAAGGCTACCATAGCCGGACCGCTCCACGGGAAGACGGATTTTCGCCAATGTTACCCCCAAATGGCATCCCAAAATGGGTTCACACCCACCAAAAATAGGTCAAAAGAATCGAGAAATTGCTCGCGCATTCAACGGACAACATCTGAAGGCACCCTCACTTAAGTCATCTTGGGTCAAGCGACTCGTCGCTTTTCTCATGTCGATCATTCCTTCATCGATTCGTCGCTTGAGGGGGTAGTCACACTTAAGTCACCAATCAACAAACACACACCCAATCAAGGCAATAGCATGCATTCAAAGAATCATTGACAAAGACAATCACGCTCCTGCTTGGGGCAGCAAACAAGCAATTATCACAAAATTGATCAAACACTTGGCATTCCCGAAGCATGAACACAAGGTTCCCCCGTGGATAAAAGGTTGCGCCCTTTGCCTATTCATGATTGATCAATGTCCAAGCTCAAGTCACACCTCACCAAAATAGGTTAATACTTGAAATCAAATTCCTTAGCTCGTCAGAAGCAAGGATTCAAGAATGCATGCCCTTTCCATGCTTGGGGCATCAAGAGTTGGTTAGGTTACTGAGAAACCCTAATCATTAGTGCTTTGGTTATCTATTTTTGCTCGACGCTGTGCCATGCACAACGCTTCCCAAAAAGGGGCATCTGTAGACACCAAAACAGCACCAATCCGATTATGTGACTACAAACACTGATCACATTAACACACACAGCCCCCAGGGTAGCCCCCAGAGGTTAAACAGTGGTTCTAACCACTTACACAACAGTTTTGCAAGTCAAAAATCAGTTTGGCACCTTTTAGACACTTTATTTCTTATTCGTCCCACCCAGGGACGAGTGCGAATTTGTACTCGTCCTACCCAGGGACGAGTATGGATTTGTACTCGTTTCACCCAGGGACGATTATTAGCGCTCGCTCTGGGGTGGGACGAATGCCAGGTTTGACCAGCAAAAAGTCAGACCTCAGCGCATGACAACTCAGAACTACCACTCAGCTTTTCATGCATGACATAGGAGTGCGAGTGAGTTCTTTTGACAACTCATATCTGCCAATTGACTTTCCCTTCACTGCATGGGAATGAGAGTAAGCTTTTTAAGACAACTCAGATTTGCCACTTAGTTATCCCTTCATTGCATGGGAGTGCAAGTGAGCTTTTCTAAAACACACAAAGACATGCACAGAGGCCAGTTAAGAAGCCCTTGATCAAGAAGAAGTCTTCTCTTCACAAACAAAAGCATTCATGCAAAGAAACACTTTTGCATGTTAATTCAAAGAGACCCCTTGGGTCTATAAAATGGTGAGTTTCCTCACCCAAAAGAGATACCGAGCAGGAGCATTCTGAGCAACGAAGTGTTGTTAATTCACTTACTTGCGATTTGCGCCCAAACCCCAATCTTTTGACCACAATATTCTATCAATTTGACGACAACACATCACATCAGGTTTCGGACCCATCTCAAGCGGATTGGTGTCGAAGCAAGGTTTTATCCGCGGGTGGTTTGCCTTCGGGCACCTCCCCGCTTTACTTCATTTATAGTATTTTAGCTAGTTTCATGTTTATGCATTTATCAAGTTTTTAGTGCATTTAGATTCATTTCAGCTATAGTTAGATTTATCTTTTATTTTTCATACACAAGTGCTACTGATTCTTTGTTTGTTTCTTTGAACACAGATTTCAGGTCTATTGAAGGAGCAGCGAGGAATCGACCTTTGTCAATGCAAGCGGCGACAACGTTTTGGTTCGCCCATTTTATAT
Source organism: Wollemia nobilis (assembly GCA_028583015.1). NCBI lineage: Eukaryota > Viridiplantae > Streptophyta > Pinopsida > Araucariales > Araucariaceae > Wollemia > Wollemia nobilis. The sequence goes on along the minus strand of JAQPPZ010001804.1, from coordinate 800,095 downwards.
GTGGGCACGCGGAAGAAGGAATTCAGAGACAAGTTGTAGAGAACAATATCTAACGCTCCTATCCCCTAAAAAGGAAGGAGACGTATTGTAACACGAATTGAAAAGAATATCAATAAAAAAAGGGCTACATTTCATATTGTTCTTATATCTTGTGTTCATTCATTTGTGTTCCTTCCTTTTAATACGATTTCGTTTAGTTTTTCCTTTTTGTTTCCGAAATCTCGTGTTTTCAACTTCGTACGTAAATTCATCTCTGGTTTTGCTGAAATGGTTAAGCCATTAAACAACACGCTGAAGAAAGATGTTATTGTCACTTGGAAGCAAGAAGCAAAAGTTGCCTTCCAGAATGCAAAATATGCAATCTCTATGGCTCCGGTATTGGTAAGCCCAAATTACAAAAAGGTATTTTACATATACTCTTTTGCTTCAGAACACTCATTCACTAGCGTACTAACTCAGAAAAGTGAAGGTAACATTGAAAATCCCATTGCTTTTACAAGTACACCCTTCAAGGATGATGAGGTGAGATTCTCCATTTTAGATAAGCAAATGTATGCCCTATTCAAAATGGTAAAGAAATTTAGGCATTATTTGTTGCATAGTCGTATTTTCGCCATTGTAGCCGACCCTGCTGTCAAAACTATGTATTTGTAGAATGAATTGGGGGTTCAACGAGGAAAATGGATTTCTACGTTACAAGAATATGACTTGGAGATCCAACCCATGAAGATCGTACGAGGATAGGGGCTATCCAAAGCTTTGACACAGATTGATCCACAGATCAGCTGCCACCAATACACGGTAGAAGACATTACGAACAATGACTGGTATAAAGATGTGGTGTATTTTCTACTAAATGGTAAAACACTTCAAAACTTGAATGCACCTCAAAGAAGAGCCTTAAGATTAAAATGTGCTAACTTCATGATCAAAACAGGAGTTCTATACAAAAAGAATCATGAAGGTATTTTTCTTAGATGCCTTAATCAAGAGGAGGCATCACAGGTAATGGGTGATTTTCATGGTAAATTTGGTACAGGTCATGGGTCTGCAAATGCAACTGCACACCAAATTTTAAGAGAAGGCTATTATTGGCCTCATTTATTCAAAAATATCCATGCTCACGTTCGTTCTTGTCATGTTTTTCAGGTTGCAGCTAATCGCGAGAGGAATGCAACTATGCCTTTGCAGCCTGTGATTGAATCAAGACCATTCGTGCAATGGGGACTTGATTTTGTTGGAGAAATCAATCTAAATTCATTGACGCAACACAAGTATATTTTAATAGCAACTGATTACTATACCCGATGGTCCGAAGCCGTACCTATGAAAAACTGCACCACAAAAGTAGTGATCAAATTCTTATAAGAAAACATCATCACCCGATTTGGCATACCCAACGCTATTGTAAGTGATAATGGTTCCACTTTTTTATCCATTGAATTATCAGAATGGGCCTATGACAATAAGGTGAGTTTGAAGTTCACCACAAATCACTATCCACAAGGTAATGGTCTTGCCGAATCAACCAATAAAAATTTGTTGTTGGTTATAAAAAAATTGTTAGAACATAATCCAAGAGAATGGCATTCAAAAATAAAATTTGCTTTGTGGGTTGACAGAATCATAACTAAAGAATCTATAGGAACATCTCATTACCATTTGGTTTATGGACAAGATCCATTGTCTCCAACTAATCTTAAACTACAAACATTGCATTTCATGAATGATTATCTTGAAACAGATGACAAAGTGGAATCTAGGTTAGTACATCTTGTTAAGCTTGATGAGAAATGGGAAGAAGCTTTGCTTCACTTTAGTAAGCATCAATATGTCGTAAAGTGTTGGTTTGACAAACGTGCAACTATAAAAGCTTTTCGAATAGCTGACTTGGTTCTATTATGGGACAAAGCACATGAGAAAAAAAGAGACCACAAGAAATTTTACCATCTATGGATAGGCCCATATCAAATTGCAAAAAATTTGGGTGAGAATGCATTCAGATTGAAGACATTGAGTGGAGAGAACTTTGCACTTCCTATGAATGGGCATCACTTGAAGCACTACTTTCAAGCCTAAACGTAGGAAAATGAGTATCACCTGTTTTTTTTTGTACATAATGTTTTGTCATATTTTATGTTGATTTCGTGTGTTTGACATATTTTGTATAGATCAATTTTTGTTTACTGATTTGTTGTGTTGCTTGTAATGTGATGTTGAGCCTAACGTCAGATGGATGCCACCAAGTCTTGCAAAAATTTTAGAGCCCAAAATTACTATGAGTTTGATGAGATCTTTGGAATGAGTAAGATGATACTACTTGATCTGAAAACTGATAAAACTTGGAAAAGTGAAAAACGAGGTGTTGGTTTGTATCCTTCAAATGAAAATTAAGACAAACAGGTATGAAATGTTAGAATTGTACTACGAAAAGCTCCACATATTTCACTAATATATAAAATATCATTTGAAACTTGGATGCAGGAATTTATTAGTTTTGCAAATCATAAATTCATGTGCACCATGCTGTCATCCATTTCACTTTCATGTTATTATTGGTATTTCACAAAAATATTAGTCTTTCTAAATGTCCTAATTGGTTCATCAAAGTCATGTCACTTTAATCAGGGGCATTTGTAGTTCAAAAAAAAAAAAAGACCAAAATTCATCTTCACATATCATTTCCAAAACATGAAAATGACTTCAATCACTCAGCCATATTCAGTATAACCTAAAACCATCAAAATAATTGTTGTCTCCTCTTGGGATCATAAAACTCACTAAAAATATTTTGAGATTAGGGACCGGTGTTGAAATTTTCCAGAATCATCACGGCTTACTTCACAAAACTAAAAACATTCTAGAAAAAATTGTCAAAACCATACTTGGAAGAAAAGGTAAAGCAAAAAGGGAAGTCCTGTCAGTCCTATTATGCAACATAGTCCACCAAATTTTATCATAAACTCAATCTCTTAAAATCTGGTGTAAACTAGAGTAGTAAGGATAGGGTCAAATTCTCATCATACTTCGGTTGAGAATACGATTCCCCAAAGCTCTATCATTGTAGTAAGGATAGGATTTAAATTCTCATCACACTTCGATTGAGAATCCAATTCTCCAAAGCTTTGAATGCACTTGCATCAGATATGACACAAATCAAAGTCAGTAAACCAAGATCTTGGACTATGGGATTAACCTCCATCGGGGCTATAGATGCCTGACTGGCAGTGGAGTACCCAGAATTCATAAACTCAGGACTATGGGGTTAGCCTCCATCGGGGCTATAGACGCCTGAATAGCAGTGGAGTACGCTCAAGCATGGTGACATGTCTTACGAGATCGATGTACGTTTCACAAGGACTGGCTAGCCTTATGTCTCTTCCATAATAGGTTCAATTATTTTGATCAGAATGGGAAAGAAACCCACTTGATTGCACATATATTCTGGTTAAAAGTAAGATCATACTTGAACTCTTGATCTGGTAAATGAACATGCACTCCTTGGTCCCAAGAGGTTTTGACATATCTTAGTGAGGTTGTTTGTTGTACTAAAGTATTTGAGTCTTTGTAAGGCATGCAATTTACATCATGACATCAGGTTTGCTAAAGCTTTACACTCCATGTTCCATCTGCATTTCCCTTGATTAAAGCACAATGATGGGCATAGCCGAAACAAAGACACAATTTAAAATGATCTTCATTCCACATCATGATTTACATAAAATCACTCTTCATTCTTGAAAGTGTAAAACTAATAATGAAGCGCATAATTGTTTCAAATGATTGGTAATGAATGCACCACACACACCGAGTTAATTGCTAAATGATTCTGGTGTTTCGTGCTATGTTTTGTGTGTTTTCATTATTTGGATATTCGCTAATACTTGCAATTATAATATTGGGTTTGTAGTTCGCATTTTTTTTTCGAAGTCCAGGTTCTTTATTCTGAAATGTCCAGGGACATTTCCCAACAAAGTTGTCAATGTTGTGACGTCCTTCACAACGAACCCAAAATTGGGGACCCACCTTAAATTTTGTGATTTTAGGAAATTTTTGTTTATCTGATTTTGCTCACATCAAGGTCTTGGAAAATTTGCTTTCACTTTGGAATTGCTGACATATTTGCATTTTGAAGGTTTGAATATAGTTGCAATGCTTCAAAATTGAATATTTTGATCATTTGCATATTAATTACATTATTTCAAATGAAATAATTTGATTAAAATCATTTTCAAAGGTAAATGAAATAATTTGATTAAAATCATTTTCAAAGGTTTAAATGATTAATTTTCATTTAAATAATTAAATTTCATTTAAATAATTAAATTTTATTTTAGGGTTAACCCTAAAATTAGTGTAAAATTGAAATGAACATATCTTGAGGCAAAGAACTCCATTTGATCTCATTCAAAACTTGATAAAAAGATATGGATTTTCTCTTTCTAATGATACCAAACTTGCAAGATTCCAGATGTCAATTTCACCAAAAAAATAGCGGGTTAATTTAGCAATATGAGAACTTTGAAATACTTTTGAAAAAAATAAAGTTACGGGAAAGTAAAGTTTGGTTTTGTTTTGATATTATGATTATTGTTTAATTATGCAGGTAATACAAGGGCAAGGGTTTGAAGAAGATCGTTATAAAATTATAAAATCCGTTCCTGATGATGAAACTGAATAACGAAACTTTTCAAATTATAAATAAATCATTGAGATTCATGAAAAAGGTCAGACATTTTATACAGAGAAGGAGAAGAACAATTGGAAGGAGCAAAGCTACACATTCATTGGAGGAAAACAGAGAAGGCCATTTGCAGAACAATGGAAATTATTATAAGATTTTATAAATTGTTTTAAGCATTTTGGATCTTGTATTTGGAATTAATAAAGTGCTTATTGCAATTTCTTAATAGTTTGTATACCTTAGAAGATTGCATCAATTTATTTGATTTCACTGTGGTGAACATTGGATTGGTTTTAGAATTCTGTAAATAAAAATTTGTTCTGTTGAATTTGTTCGAGACATTAGTTTAATTTCTAAAGCTTAAATATTTTATTATTTTATTTTCATTCTGAAAACTATATATTATAAGTTAGTATAATTTTATAAAGTAAAATTATATGACTAAGTTATAATTAAATTTATAATTTGGATATTACCTGCTATTCATCCCACCCTAGGACGATTGCTGCTAATCATCCCGGGGTGGGGTGAATAGGATTCTAATCGTCCTAGGGTGGAACGAATAGGGAGCAAAGTGCTTAAAAGGTGCCAAATTGACCTCTGACCCTCCAAAACTGATTTGGGAGTGGTTAAGACCACTGTTTAACCTTTGGAGGCTACCCTAGGGGGTATGTATGCCAATTCGGTCAGTGCTTGTAGTCACATAATCATATTGGTGCTATTTTGGTGTCTACACTTACAAAATTTCCAATCTTGAAGGAATTGAGGAACCCAAACCTCTTAACATCATTCATATCCATGCTTTTTATGCATAATCCTATCAAAAAAGGCTCTAAAATTCTTGTCCATTCTTTTTCAAAAAATAAAACAAAACAACCAAAAGAAAAACAAGCAAACAAACCAATAAATTTTAAATAATTCTTTCATACTCTCAATTCTTTCTCAAATAAATTAACAAAGATACATCAAAGCCTCTAAATTCAATTTTATCCTTTCTCATTTATTCATGGTCATATTCCCAACTATTTGTACTTCTCTTTTTCTCCTATTCTTCAATTCTTCTCCTATTCTCATCATCTTCTTCTTTTAGTAGGCTTCATGTTAATGATTGTATGGTTATGCACACATGGCTACATACCTTTGGCTGGTTCTTTTCTTTCTCAATCATTATTTTCATCGTTATTTTACCCTTTCTCAACCTTATTCTTTCCCTCATTCTTCCTTCCTCAATCAATATTATTTTCTCTCTCATTTCTCTCCCTCCTTCCAAACCACTTTTCTATCTAGGGGAGTTGATCCTCCCTCAAAATTTCATTCTATCACTTCTCTCCTGTCTATGGTGATTCTCCCAATCATTTAGTTTTCTTTCTTGTCATTCTTTTGCATTGCACTCATACTACACATTCATCCATCGATAAACTAATATTCATAATGTGTTAATTTAGTCACATATTGGATGCGTGGATACGTGTTTTCAATCCTAATTGGCATAATTAATCAATGACATATGTTGCATATTTTGTTCCCATATATACATGGTATTTTTGTATCATTGTCATGCATCTAAGTATAGTGTTTTACCATTTATCACGTTTTCTTGTCAATCATGTTGCACATAAGCATCTTTCTTGTCTTGCATAAGTTATTAGTAAGCATGCACTAGTTATCCCAATTCTCATGGTGTTTTGTTCAATAATATTCTTAGGTTGCTTGGTAATACAAGTATTTTTTGTTGCTCAAACATTTCTAGTTAATCCAATCAACCTTTGTCAAATGTTGTTGTGTTCTCATATGATTTTAAGGTTCCCCCGACTGACTTTAGTTCTTTCTTGGACCAATCACATATCACACATTAATCAAATTTTAGGTTTACAAAAGATAATACCTTGAGTAGTCTTGCTGTAAAGAAAAAAATTCTCTCTCATCCTATCATTTGCATAATCTAAACTTGAGGATCCAAAAAGGATAAGTTGCAAAAAGAAAAGAAAAGAGAATGAAAATATATCCACCAAAAGCTTTTCCTTGGTCTCCTTAGGGATTTTTGGTGCCTCCACCGAGGCTATAGATGCTTGTTTGGCCATGGAGCTACCTTGAAGGATTATGGGGCTAACCTCCATTTAGGCTATAGATGCCTATCTGGTAGTGGAATATGCCTTATGAGGAGTGACATGTATGTCACATTAGTGACCTTATTTTACACAATCCTTTGCACACTTGTAGATGAGCTAACTTATATTGGCTTACCTCATAATTGGTTAGTCCAACCTTACTCAAGATGGAAAATGAACATCAGTACACACAATTTGGTCCATGATTGACTTGATCTTATTTAGGATGGTCTAGATTTCTATGGTATACTAAATGACCATTAGATGAGTTTGATTATTCAAACTAGGGTTTTTGAATTTCATGAAATTCTTCTATCATTCAAAAACCCTTGAAAATATGGATATGAACCATATCAAGGCTAGCCTCAACTCACTATTTATGTTCTCAAGTCATTTTTTCTAATGTTCATTCATTTTTTTCCTTATGATTATTGTTCCTTGTTATTAATTTCATGATTAATTCATTGTTCCTACTAGTCTACCCATGATCATTATTAGCATTGCATTCATCATGTTCATTACATAATGTCTTATCTTATGTTGTATTAATGTGTTATTGTGACTGTTAACTTGCCATTGATTAATTAAACTATGTTTTAATTTTAAAGTTACATACACACATCCAAAAAATAATTAAACACACACATGTGAGTCTAAAACATGCACATAAGTAGAAACATCTCATATCCATGTTCTCTAACATGTCATATCTATCTAATCACATACATAAATTAATCATCTGCATCAAAATAATCTACACATATGCATCACATCATCCATCCATAATATCACATCATGAAAACCATAAAATCATCATCATATATATCAATCATGAATAGTACATACATCATCAAAATTACCCCTTGGGCTACATCATACATGTTGTACTACATACATCATCATATCTTATAAAATAGTACTCTACAAAATTGTGGCCAATTTGCCACACCAAAAATAGACTCATGACTATTGATCTCTGAGAGTCTCTCAACTCCCCTCTTGTCCTTTTGACCTCTCAATCTCACTCCTTCACTTTCTATTGCCATCTTGTGATGTAAATCCAGTTGCAAGAGGTCAAAACATAATACCTCCCATTACATAAAAACTGCGATAAAGAAAAATAATATGTAAAACCCTCCATTTACATAAAAAATGTAATAAATGGAAATAGTAAAAAAACCCTCCATTCACATAAAAACTACAATACATGGAAATAAACCAATAAATAATTTCTTTTCTCATTCTTGGATTCACTTCCCCTTTACAATGCAATACCAAGGGAATATATATCCCCAAAAAAATCCTAAAAGAAAACCTTAAAGCTTGAAGCCCTAAAAAAAAACCCTAAAGCTTAAAACCCTAAAAAATTACTATTTTTGGCAAATTGATTTTTTCACAAAAAAATGCCTTTTTAAGTAATTACTATTTTCGGCAAATAATTTTTTCATAAAAATTTGTCTTTTTTAATAATTACCATTTTCGGAAAATTATATTTTGCATCAAAGAATTCCATTTTGAGTAATAAAAAATTACTTTAAAACTCCTTTTAAAAAAATCCTCTAAAGATAGGCTCCTGCATCATTCCCCTCTAGTTGAAAAGAACTTTGCTCCTACGAGTTTCTTTGATCAAACTCATAATTGCTCTCCATATAGGGCCACACATCTGTAAGTACTCCTCAAAGTACCAATCTCTTTTCGAGGTTCTATATCTCAAACCTCCTGCAAGCACTACACATAGTGTCAATTTCTTTCTTCGAGGTTTTACATGAAAAAAAACCTCCTGCAAGCACTACATAGAATGCCAATTTCTTTCTCTAAGGTTTTACAAACCTTCTACAAGCACTACACAAAGTGTCAATTCCTCCTTCTGAGGTTTTACATAAAAAACCTCCTGCAAGCACTACATAGAGTGCTAATTTATTTCTCCAAGGTGTTACAAACCTTCTGCAAGCACTACACAAAGTGTCAATATCTTTCTCTAAGGCTTTACATAAAAAAAACCTCCTACAAGCACTACACAAAGTGTCAATTTCTTTCTCCAAGGTTTTACAAACCTTCTGCAAGCACTACACAAAGTGCCAATCTCTTTCTTTGAGGCTTTATATAAAAAAACCTCCTGCAAGCACTACATAGAGTGCCAATTTCTTTCTCCAAGGTTTTACAAACCTTCTGCAAGCACTGCATAGAGTGCCAATTTTCTTGGAGCCTCTTTGCTCTCCTCTCCTTTTCTCTTTTCTTCTCTTCTCTTTTCTCCTCCCAATAAGATCCAACTTGCTATGATACCAAATTATGTAAATCCAATTGCAAGAGGTCAAAACATAATACCTCCCATTATATAAAAACTACGATAAATGAAAATAATATGTAAAACCCTCCATTTACATAAAAACTGCAATAAATGAAAATAATAAAAAAACCCTCCATTCACATAAAAACTACAATACATGGAAATAAACCAATAAATAATTTATTTTCTCATTCCTGGATTCACTTCCCCTTTTACAATGCAATACCAAGGGAATATATATCCCCAAAGAAACCCTAAAAGAAAACCTTAAAGCTTGAAGCCCTAAAAGAAAACCCTAAAGCTTAAAACCCTAAAAAATTACTATTTTCGGCAAATTGATTTTTCCACCAAAAAATACCTTTTTAAGTAATTACTATTTTCGATAAATTATTTTTTCATAAAAATTTGCCTTTTTTAGTAATTATCATTTTCGGCAAATTATATTTTACGTCAAAGAATTCCATTTTGAGTAATAAAAAATTACTTAAAAACTCCTTTTAAAAAAACCCTCTAAAGATAGGCTCCTACATCTCCTTGAGATGGAGATGCTCCTAATATCTATGATGTTAATGGCTCAATAAAATGGGACACTACTAGAACCACTGATGGTGTGCTCCTATGGCTCCATCGAGATCAAAATACCAAGTATGATAGAATAAACACACCTTGCATCACCATCGCCTCCTTGTACACTTATACTCTATCCCTCTCCCCCATCCAAAATACCCTGAACTCATCCCTAGCATGTCATAACTATGTAATTTTGGATCATAAGACCACCAAATCCCTTCTATATTTATCACCATTTACTATTGGTGGTTAGGCCCTCAACTGATCAACCTTCTATCAAATCCTATCCCTCTTGAAAGTCACTACTTTGAGCTACCCCCACAAACACTCCCTCTTAGTAATCACTATGTCTAGCCACTCTTGTAGATCATCTCTCTCTCTGCACTCCATTTCTTCCTATCTATAGTTTATCCTTATCAGTTTTCATTACCTCTAGCTAACCCTACAAACCTATCCTCTCCAATGTTCCTATTGCCTCCTGATCAGATAGTTGTGTCTCTAATTATCATACTTGCTCTCTTAGCATCTCAACCTCCTCAACTACATTCATCATCCCACCTCACTCTATTTTTCATTAAAATTGGTTTCCTCTCCACCTCCATAATATATTGATGGTACATCCTCGTATTCCACCCCTAATGGGCCTACTTCCTCACCTACTCGATGACATACTTATCACTTGAGTGTCTCCTTTTACTTCTCACATCTCTCTCTCTAGTTACCTCTCCTATCCTTCCAACTACCTCTCTGTCCTCCTTCCTATCCACCTCCTCCTCCATAATTTGGCCTATGTGCCACTATTGCTAGCTCATCATCTATCATACTATGGTGTAGTACTAGCATCATCTACATCCGGTACTGTTACTACCTCATCAACCTCCAAATATAATAGATCTATCCATGATGCTAGCCCAACATCATCCTTGATCCTCTGGTAAACTACGGGTGGATCTAGTACCCCCTACCTCAACCCAATATTGGAGAATATTACGTTCTTTGGTACATGTCAATGTACCACCTTGGTACAATATTAGATTAGGTGTGTGTCTTAGATTAGAGTGTGAGTTTATATTTCATGTAATGTAATAATGTGCAATAAATGCACAAGTGTCATGTAATTAAGTGTGCAAGTGTTGTGAGTGTAAATGTGCACAAGTGTCCATTATGTAAGAGTGCACATGTGTTCTTAGAATAGGAAAGTGAAGAGTTACAAAGAAGAGTGAAGGTCAAGAGTACATCATATGAGGAGTTACATACTATTATATATTTTTGATAAATATTTGTAATTGGTATCGAAAGTGCATAGTTTATTGCATACATTAGTAGACCTTTATTCAATAGCAATTTTCAGTATTTTCATAAGCATTTCCATGTGATTATTCTATGAGTATTTCAGAGTTATTCTTGTGTTATTATCATATTTATTGAGTTTACTATATTGTAAATCTATTTCGACCTGGTGATTATTTTCTTGTAATATTTACATTAAGTATTAGGCTTCAAAATCTATTAGTGGTATTAGAGCCACAACAATGTTACTTGCACATGTTTTTAAAAGTTGCAAAATAGTCTAAAGATATTGCCACTAGCTAAGGAAAGACCAATGAATTTAACGATATTACCACTAGCTTAAAAAAACCAGTGAAGATAATATTTCCACTGTGTTGAAGAAAAACTAGTGAAACCAAGAATTACTACCACTGCGTTGAAGGACAACCAGTGAATATTAAACATTCAGATTTTAGAGAACCAACTCAAGGTAAAAGTTGGTCAGTCTATAGATTGAGTTTACCTATTCCAACAATATATTCAAAATAGAATAGATATTTAGATCTCAAAGATAGACCTTGATATTGATAGAGAAAGAAGACTTGAAAAAAGTTCCATTGAAGGCAGACTCAAAGACCCAAGAAGAAGCTCCAACTAAATATTAGAGATAGAAGAAAGAAGACTTAAAGATAACATAAAGTCTTGAGGAAAGTCCTAGTTAAAGGATAACATATACCACTTCAAAGGAAACATATTAGAAGTCCAAATTGGGTAAAAAAGCAGAGAATATAGGATAGCAAAAGAGCAAGGCAATTTCTTGAAAGTGTAAATAAAACAAGGGAAATATTGAGAAGAGTTAATGCCATAAGGGAAATATTAAAAAATGTGAATGTCACAAGGGCAACATCAAAGAGAAAGGTAGCATTTAAAAGCCACAAGGACAACATTAAAGAGAAACGTAGCATTTGAATGTCATAAGGGCATTATTAAAGATAAAGATAATATTTGAATATCACAAGGACAACATTGGATATAAAGGTAGTAAATGACACAAGAGCAGTAGTAAAGAAAATAGATAACAAGTTTAGATATCACAAAGCAACATTTATAGCATTGCAACAAGCAAATGAAACATCACAATAGCACCACAATAAGAAGTATTGAATCTAGAGAAGGCAACATATTCAATCAAGAAAAATACTAAAATCTAGAAGAAAAATATTGTATATAGAGAAATAAGAACTCCAAAATGATTACCTACACAAAGTTTGGGATAATCATTGCCATTCAATGACAAGTCCATAAAAGTTAGATATAGAGAAGTAAAGCTCAAAATTAAACTGAGCACAGAGGGAGAAATCAAAGTGCAAGAAGATATAAGAAGAAATAAATATATTCTTGAAATACAAGGAGAGCATCGATGTAGAAGGAAATAAACTGGTATCTAAGAAGAAAAGCAAGATGAAATAGAGAGTAAAATCAATCAAAGTAAGAGAATATCACAATGTGAGTGTAATATTGGAGAGCATCCTGCACCTGCACCTATAATAAAGACAACAAGAAGATTTAAAAGTAGAAAGAGAATGTGAGAGCAACAAGACAACAAGACTACTACATTGCTCATATGAATAAGTCATCTAGAAGGCAAGCAGATTCAAGGACAACATAAAGAGAATAATATTCTTCATAATAGACTATGTAAAAATTGATGTTCAAGCTTTAGAAGCCATAAAAGAAAAAGCATATATTAAGTGAAATTTTTTAATCATTCTTAGTGTTCTACATTGATAACAAAAGAGAACGTAGTGGCAACAAAGGGTTGCATGTAGAACGTAGAACTTCACCTTCAACTCTGCACACATTAGTGAATAACATTCAATATAAAGCATCATAAAAGCAAAGGCAATAAAGTGCCATCATGGCAAATAGTGCCATCTAGAAGCCATTTTGGAGGTAAACATCACCATGGTGACAAGCATTATACTGGAAACACATCAATACGGAGGGCAAAATTATTGAGAGGTCAAAGCACCATTGTAGTGCCATAGAGAAGAAAAAACATCTAAGAGCCAAGCAAGCATCAATAGACATAAGAACCAAGCTTATCCAAACATAGGAAAGCTAGTAGATGAAGAACACAAGCTTATACTGAGAGGGGGGTGAACAGTATAAGACCACTTTTTACTTTTCTTTCCCAAACAATATTATGCAATATATCAATGGCAATATCAACAACAAGTAATCAAAGCAATGCACAAATCACCACACACAATAGAGACACCAATTTAACGTGGTTCACCCAATGTGGGCTACTCCACGGAGAAAATATTTCACTAAAATTTTCTCAACAAATATCTTGGGAATCCTTTCCCTATTACAATGTTTATGGACCTCTATCCAAAGGAGACACCAATCCCCTAATCAAGTTCATGGATCTCTATCCACAGGAGACACCAATCCCCTCAGCTGGTTCGTGGATCTCTATCCATAGGAGAACTCCTTCTCCTCTACTCTGGTTGGTGATCCTCTAGAAGACTACTACCTCCACTACACTGGCTTGTGGATCTCTCTCCACTGAAGACTCTATCCTCACTCAGAATATCTCTATCCTCACTACCCTGGCTAATGGATCTCTATCCACTGGAGACTACTGTCCTCTACTCTATCACCTCCAAAGCTTGCTCTCAACTCTATCTCAAATCTGCACTAAACATAGTCCTTCGATCTAGCACAAATTTGCTCAATATCTATCTCAAATATGCACTAAACATAGTCCTTCGATCTAGCACAAATCTGCTCAATATCTATCCTAAATCTACACTAAATATAGTCCTTCGGTACTACAAATATGCTCAATATCTATCCTCAAAAATCTGTCCTCAAGCCTTAACACAAAGCTTGATCCAATCACAAATCAACTCTGCTAGATCTATCCCAAACCTTAACTCAAGGTTTGAACAAATCAATCAATCAAATCTACTCTCAAGTCTTCTCTAAGACTTACCTCAAATTTGCTCAACAAGTCCTCACTAGAACTTGTCCAATTTTGTTTTCTCTTTTCAAGTCTTCACCAAGACTTACCTCAATTCTCAACAAGTCCTCACTAGAACTTGTCCAATCTGCTCAACAAGTCTTCACCAAGACTTACCTCAAATTTATTGTAAGCTTCCACAAAAGCTTACTCAACTCAGTCCTTAAGTCCACTCTAGGACTTACTCAAATCAGCTCACAAGCTTTCACAAAAGCTTATTCAACTCAACTCAATCTATCATAGAAAACCTCTTCAATCACACAAACAAGCTTCACATAGAATCTTGTTTAATCTCACATAAACATATAGAGAATGGTTAGAGACTCAATATGCTTCACACTCACAACAATGCTCAATCACTTTCAATCTCTCTTACTTTACCATAGAAACATATAGAGAATGGTTAGAGACTCAATATGTTTCACACTCAATCACTTTCAATATTTCTCAAATTAGTAAGGAACAATTTGTTTCACAGAACTTGAACTATCACTCCAACACTTCCAATCAACTAAGCTCAATCAACTCCACTCAACCAATCACTCAATGAAAGCTTAGTCAACAATGCTTATCAAACAAACCTCACATAACAATGATACTCATGATATTTCACAAACCCTAGTTCAAGCATATGAAAGCTTACTTCAATATTTCCAACAATGCTTATCAAACAAGGTTTCTAGTATCAACTTTCATTCCAAAAACCAAACTCAACAATGCTTATCAAACAATCCTTTTCACTCCAACTTAGCATTCACAACATCCAACAATATTTCACTCACAAGGAAGATATGCCCATACCTTTTGTTTGATGAAGTTTTGACCTCAAAACCTGTCTCAATCACAATCACTCTCTTTGCCAATCTCAAGGGTTAGATAACAAAAATTTGTCCTTAATATTTCCTTTCAAAAATATTTCACCAAGTCAAAATATCAAAAATCAACTATGCCTTATCTCTCCTTTCAAAACAATTTTTATAATATAACTTTATTTCAACAAAAATATCTAACACCCTTGGCACACCTTATTTCTCCTTTTATAAACTTTAACCACTCAAAAATCAAACACAAAAATAAAACTTTGCATACCCTTTTATCTCCCTTGTATAACTCTTTAACCCTTTTTAAATATGCAATTTCCAATTAACAAAACTTTAAGAAATTAAAAATTAATTTCCACCTTTGCAATTTTTGGATGCAACAATCAAACCTTAGCAATGTGAGTGCATACCTTAGTCCAACCACCAAAAAGGCCTCGATGGGTTTCAAACATGTAAACCCTTCCTCCCAAGCACCTTTGCATAATGCATGCCCACCAAGTGGGCTACGTGCCTCCATGCAAAGGGAAAGGCACATGCCTTCCCTTTGTTCCTTCTTCGATGATGCAGACCAAAACCTTCTCCTCTTGCAAAAATGAAGACCATGAGAATCGAACCCCTAACCTTGTACCTATGAACGTCTTAGCGCAGCCCCTGGCTGCCAACCATGCTACCTAATACCTTGCAATGTGAAGTGGGCTCCCCACTTACTTGTCCCTTGTTCTGCTTCTTTAAACCTTTTAAAACACATGCGATTCTTTCTCTTTACTTTGCGCATGATTTTCTATGGCATTCGATGGATCGCATGGATGATTATTTGAAATGAAACTTGCCCCTTCTTATATGCAATATGCCATGTGCTCAAAATATCGATGACCTTTTTAAATTTGATTTTAATTCGAATTAAAACTTTGTGCCCTTATAACCCTAACCTTTAGGGTTATTTAAATTAAATCATAAACTAATTTATAATTAAATTATTATAATTAATTATAATTAATTTAATAACTCTTAGAGTTAATCAAATTAAATTATAAATTAATTTATAATGAAATTATTATAATTAATTTAAATATTTAGGTCTTAACCTTAGACCTTTAATATTATAATAAAATATTATAATATTATTTTTCTTGGGCCTTCCTATTGCTCTTTAGACCTCATCTGACCACCTTGAATATTATAATAAGAGATATTATAATATTATTTTCCTTAGGTCTAGAAGCAATCTTTCTCTTGCACTGCTTACTGAAACTGACTCTTGACATCCTTCCTTTTGTCCTGCTCACTGAAACTGACTCTTGACATCAATGACAACAAAACCTGCTCATATTTCCAACAATATCCCCCTTTGTCATTGATGGCAACCCATTTTCCTTTTATCATTTCCTTTACCTCTTTTCTATTCTTCTCTCCCTAAGAAACTGCTCCCCTTGACTGAATGCTCTCCCCCTAACTCAAATCTCTCCCCCTTTGTCATCAATGGCAAAGGGCCACCTTTGGGGCTTGGGGCTAAGAATGAAACTCTTAGCTTAGCCCCTCCCCCACCTCCTCTTGAGGTGGTTAATTCTAGGGTGGGAGTATTTCTACTCCCAACAAGCACTGATCTTTACCTTTGTCCACTTTCTTCCTCAACTGATCCTTCTGATTCCTCTGACTATTCCTGTTCCTGCTTGTCTCTGGAATTTTTTCTCTACACCACTTTGTTGTATGTCCATAATTATTGCACTTATAACACTTAATGTTGTTATTCCTTAAAGGTGCAAATATCTTGGGGTTTCTCTTGGTGAAGCCATATCCATTCCTATCATGAACCCTGCAATTCACTGCCTTGTGACCAAACTGATTACAAGAGTAGCAATACCCTTGAAAAAGCTGTCTATTTCTGAAATTCCCATATTCCTATCTTTCATGTGTCCTGCACTGTGTAGCCTTGTGCCCAAACCTATGATATGAGAAACATCATCCATTGAAACTACCTTGCCTTGACCCCATTGGTCTCTTAGTTTCTTTTACCCTGTGTTGGTTCTTGTTCCATCTGTTCCTCATTTGTGCATTGTTCCTTTCCTTGTTGAACTTTCTATTGTCCAACTCATCCTCAGAGGTCTCACTCTCTCTTACACTCTCTTCTTCTGAAGCTTCTTCTTCTTCAGAGCTTGATATTGACTCCTCTCCTTGTTTTCTTTGTACCTGTTCAAAACCAAGACCTATCTTGTTTGATGTAGATTTTTGTGTCTTGATAATCTTATCCAATTTCTTTGAGCTTCTCCCAAACCTGTGTAACTTGTCCTTAGACTCTTTTACTTCTTTCCTTAGTGAAGCTACCTCATGCTCTAACCTTTCACATTCTAAAACCTTTGCTTCTAACTTCTCTTTGAATCTCTTTGTCTTAGCTATTGAGTTGGTTAGATCCTCTATAAGCTTTCCTTTCTCTTCATCACATTCTTGAAATTTAAGCTTGAGTTTTGAGTTTTGCTTTCTTACCTCCCTTAATGCATCAAGGGCATGAATAAGCTCACCCTCAAGATCAACTTCTCCTTTTTCTGATTCTTCCTCTATTTGTTTGCCTTTGGGATCATCTTCATTCCTTTCTGATTTATTTCCACTAGAAGTACTTCCTTCTTCTTCTATTGCCATAAGAAGACTTTCTTCTGGTCCTTCAAGTGTATCTTCATATTCATCATCACTGAAACTGAATCCATTCCTTGTACAACTATCTTCAATATGACCAAAGTTACCACATCTAAAACACTTGAGAATCATTGGTAACCTATTTCTAACCACTTCTTTTTCTTCTTCTAGAAATAGAACTTCATCTTCATCATTATTTGAGGAACTTTCATCACTATCACTTGAACTCTTACCTACCTTGTCTGCATAAAAACTCTTCTTATGCCTTTGGAAGAACTTATTTCCTTGCTTGCCTTGTCCATCCCTACTTTTCTTTTGGTACCTGTGTTTTCCTGTTTCCCTGTTCTTATGATCCTATTTTTCTTCATCATTGCTATTTCTAGCCTCTGGACAATCAGATGCATAGTGACCATATTTTCCATAATTGAAACATCTAACTAATTTTGTACCTTTATATTTTCTTGAGTCCTTGTTCCTTCTGCCATAATTTGCTTCTTCATCACTAGATGACTCATTGCTTGAATCTAACTTCTTACCCTTTGTCTTCTTAGTAACTTTGAAGGTTGCTTCCTTCTGGGGAATAGGTTCCTCTTTTATTCTCATCTCAAAAGCTATGAGAATGCCATGTAATTCATCCCTTGTCAAAATTTCAATATCTTTTACCTCTTCTATAGCTGAAATATTTTCACTAAACCTTTTTGGAAGTGACCTTAAAATCTTATCACAAACATCTGGTTCCTCAACCTTAAGCCCAAGTCCTTGCATGGAGTTAACAACCTCATCCACATGAAGTAGATATGCCATAATGTTTTCCTCATCCTTCATCTTTAGGTCTTCAAATGCTCTCTTGAAATTTTGCAACTTTACCCTTTTGATCTTTTTGTCTCCCTCATATATGCCTTTCAACTTATCCCAAATTTCCTTTGCTGATGTGCAATGCATAACCTTTATAAACTCTGTTTCATGCAAACCTCTCAAAATTCCATTCATTGCCTTTGAATTGTAATGATGTAGAAGCTTACCATATTTATCTGTAGGTGGAGTTGCTGGTGGTATGTATCCATTCTCAACTACTTCCCATATTTCATTTCCAAGTGCCATTAGATGAAACTTCATCCTTGTGCTCCATAGTGCATAATTGTTCCCATCGAACAATGGTGTTGAATTCCCTGATGATCCATTCTGAGAATCCATCTGTGTTCTTGTAAGATTTTCCTTCAAGTTGTTAAGCTCTTTCGAAGGAACCCACTTTGATACCAATTGAAGAACACAAGCTTATACTGAGAGGGGGTGAATAGTATAAGACCACTTTTTACTTTTCTTTCCCAAATAATATTATGCAATATATCAATGGCAATATCAATAATAGTAATCAAAGTAATGCACAAATCACCACACACAATAGAGACACCAATTTAACATGGTTCACCCAATGTGGGCTACTCCATGGAGAAAATATTTCACTAAAATTTTCTCAACAAATCTCTTGGGAATCCTTTCCCTATTACAATGTTTATGGACCTCTGTCCAAAGGAGACACCAATCCCCTAATCAAGTTTATGGATCTCTATCCATAGGAGACACCAATCCCCTTAACTGGTTTATGGATCTCTATCCATAGGAGAACTCCTCCTCTACTCTAGTTGGTGATCCTCTAGAAGACTACTGCCTCCACTACACTAGCTTGTGGATCTCTCTCCACTGAAGACTCTATCCTCACTTAGAATATCTCTATCCTCACTACCCTAGCTAATGGATCTCTATCCACTAGAGACTATTATCCTCTGCTCTATCACCTCCAAAGCTTACTCTCAGCTTTATCTCAAATCTGCACTAAACATAGTCCTTTGATCTAGCACAAATCTGCTCAATATCTATCTTCAAATCTGCACTAAACATAGTCCTTTGATCTAGCACAAATCTACTCAATATCTATCTCTGATCTGGCACAAACCTATCCTCAAATTTGCACCAAAATCTATCCTCAAATATATCCTCAAGCCTTAACACAAAGCTTGATCCAATCACAAATCAACTCTACTAGATCTATCCCAAACCTTAACTCAAGGTTTGAACAAATCAATCAATCAACTCTACTCTCAAGTCTTCTCTAAGACTTACCTCAAATCTACTCAACAAGTCCTCACTAGAACTTGTCCAATCTCTCAAAAGTCAGCTTCAACAAGACTTACTCAAATCTGCTCAACAAGTCCTCACTAGAACTTGTCCAATCTGCTCAACAAGTCTTCACCAAGACTTACCTCAATTTTCAACAAGTCCTCACTAGAACTTGTCCAATCTGCTCAACAAGTCTTCACCAAGACTTACCTCAAATATGCATTGTAAGCTTCCACAAAAGCTTACTCAACTCAATCCTTAAGTCCACTCTAGGACTTACTCAAATCTGTCCACTAGCTTTCATAAAATCTTATACAACTCAACTCAATCTATCATAAAAAACCTCTTCAATCACACAAACAAGCTTCACACATAATCTTGTTTAATCTCATAGAAACATATAGAGAATGGTTAGAGACTCAATATGCTTCACACTCACAACAATGCTCAATCACTTTCAATATCTCTTACTTTACCACATAAACATATGGAGAATGGTTAGAGACTCAATATGTTTCACACTCAATCACTTTCAATATTTCTCAAATTAGTAAGGAATAATTTGTTTCATAGAACTTGAACTATCACTCCAACACTTCCAATCAACTAAGCCCAATCAACTCCACTCAACCAATCACTCAATGAAAGCTTAGTCAACAATGCTTATCAAACAAACCTCACATAACAATGATACTCATGATCTTTCACAAACCCTAGTTCAAGCATATGAAAGCTTACTTCAATATTTCCAACAATGCTTATCAAACAAGGTTTCTAGTATCAACTTTCATTCCAGAAAACCAAACTCAACAATGCTTATCAAACAATCCTTTTCACTCCAACTTAGCATTCACAACATCCAACAATATTTCACTCACAAGGAAGATATGCCCATACCTTTTTTTTGATGAAGTTTTGACCTCAAAACCTGTCTCAATCACAATCACTCTCTTTGCCAATCTCAAGGGTTAGATAACAAAAATTTGTCCTTAATATTTTCTTTCAAAAATATTTCACCAAGTCAAAATATCAAAAATCAACTATGCCTTATCTCTCCTTTCAAAACAATTTTTATAATATAACTTTATTTCAACAAAAATATCTAACACCCTTGGCACACCTTATTTCTCCTTTTATAAACTTTAACCACTCAAAAAATCAAACACAAAAATAAAACTTTGCATACCCTTTTATCTCCCTTGTATAACTCTTTAACCCTTTTAAATATGCAATTTCCAATTAAAAAAACTTTAAGAAATTAAAAAATTAATTTCCACCTTTGCAATTTTTGGATGCAACAATCAAACCTTAGCAATGTGAGCGCATACCTTAGTCCAACCACCAAAAAGGCCTCGGCGGGTTTCGAACACGCAAACCCCTCCTCCCAAGCACCTTTGCACAATGTGCACCCACCAAGTGGGCTACGTGCCTCCATGCAAAGGGAAAGGCATGCACCTTCCCTTTGTTCCTTCTTCGACGATGTAGACCAAAACCTTCTCCTCTTGCAAAAATGAAGACCACGAGAATCGAACCCCTAACCTTGCACTTGCGAACGTCTTAGCGCAGCCCTCGACTACCAACCATGCTACCCAATGCCTTGTAATGTGAAGTGGGCTCCCCACTTACTTGTCCCTTGTTCTGCTTCTTTAAACCTTTTAAAACACATGCGATTCTTTCTCTTTACTTTGCGCACGATTTTCTATCGCATTCGATGGATCGCATGGATGATTATTTGAAATGAAACTTGCCCCTTCTTATATGCAATATGCCATGTGCTCAAAATATCGATGACCTTTTTAAATTTGATTTTAATTCAAATTAATTAAACTTTGTGCCCTTATAACCCTAACCTTTAGGGTTATTTAAATTAAATCATAAACTAATTTATAATTAAATTATTATAATTAACTTATAATTAATTTAATAACTCTTAGAGTTAATCAAATTAAATTATAAATTAATTTATAATGAAATTATTATAATTAATTTATAATTAATTTAAATCTTTAGGTCTTAACCTTAGACCTTTAATATTATAATAAAATATTATAATATTATTTTTCTTGGGCCTTCCTATTGCTCTTTAGACCTCATCTGACCACCTTGAATATTATAATAAGAGATATTATAATATTATTTTCCTTAGGTCTAGAAGCAATCTTTCTCTTGCACTGCTTATTGAAACTGACTCTTGACATCCTTCCTTTTGTCCTGCTCACTGAAACTGACTCTTGACATCCTTCCTTTTGTCCTACTCACTGAAACTGACTCTTGACATCAATGAAAAAAAAACCTACTCATATTTCCAATAGTAGATAGTGTGAGAGTCAAAAGAAGCACCATTAGATATAGGCACCAATCTTTTTCAAGTGTAGGAAATGAAATGTTAAACTTAGAGGTATTCGAGTGACATATATTGAAGTGGAAGTGCAAGAGATAGAACTTCTATGAAGAAAGGAGAGAAAGTGCTCATTAGGTTGTTTTAGAAATCTTGTGTATGAAAGAGAAAGAGATAATTTCATTAATCCAGAGGAAAGAACCGAGTGCAACTCAATCATAGAGGAAAGAGCCAAGTGCATCCTAGAGAGAAGAGAAGGACAAACATCAAAAACATTGTCAAACGTATCCTCAGATGTAGCAGAAGAAGCTCAAAGGTTGCTAAGTACTAAAAGGCAATGTAAACAAAATATATAATTCTAAAGTATACTAAGCATCAACCAAGAGGAGATATAGCACTGTTACAAACAATATCAAGTGATGTTCAAAGTGTTTGAAAGGAGATTAAGCATTGAAGTTTAACCCTAACATCAAGGAAAGTGAATCAATTAGTGCACCAAAGAAATGTGAAACGGTTGGAAGCATTAGAACATTGAGTGCAAACTAAAATGCCATGCAAACTATATAATGGACACATTGAGTTAAAGAAGGCAAAAGGGTAGAATGTGTAACGTCTATTCAATAAGATTTCAAATAACGGTTAAGTCAAGATTCACCTTACATTCTCATATGCTTGAGTCAAGGAAGCACAAAAAAATATTATTGAACTTGCTAGCATCAAAGTCGCCATATGAAGTAGACTATTTCAAGGAGGTAAAATTAGGGTTTATTAGATAGATTGAGTTTTGATTTATCTAAATTTTAGTGGAGTGATAAGGAGTTAATTTTTTATTTTTGGTTTTTAAAGGTTTTCTAAAGGTTATTTTGGAGTGATAAGTGTGCTATTAGAATAATAAAGGTTTTAATTATTTTTAAGCATTTTCTTGGAGTGATAAGTAGTTAGTGAAAAAATATTTATTAAAGTTTTTTTTTTGAAATCTTATTTTAAATATTCTTTTAATTCAAAAGCCATAGAATATTTGCAAATAATTCAATTATGGAGAGATAAGGAATTCTACTTCAAATTTAGGAATTTTTGAATTTGTAAAATTCTTAGTTTTATAGTTTCTAATTAATTAGGGAGCCATAAGGTATTCAACAACAAAGTTTTTTGAAATATAGAAAATTGAAATATTTTTCATTCAAAAACTTAGGGAGACATAAGGTAGACTACATCAAAGGATATTCATGGATGAAATTATTAAGAATGCATTTAATGAAGATAGTGAAGACATGTTGCATGCATTCAAATTTTACTCACAACTTAATAAATATCTTTGATGGAGAAAAGCAAATGTTTGATGTTTTAAAAGATAAATTGACTTTGTTTTTTAAAGAAGCAAAAAAAATAAAATTTACTACTTTTATAGGTTATCTTCATAAAAAAAATTCAGGTCATGGTGGGATTCTCAAAACATCTTTATACTTACTTTAGAAGAGTGTTTAATGATGCATCTTTCATTAATTAGTTTTAAGATTTTTCAAGGGAAGATACAGGTTGAAAGGAATGATATATGATAGTCTCAAAGAAGAATGTTTGAAAACAAAGTCATATTATTGTGATGATTTACTAACTCAATGCTTAGAAGGTATACCATCAGATATATCACAAATGAAATTGTAAAAAAAAAGAAGAAAGAGGAAGAGAAGGAATCATAGGAAACTTGAATCCAAAGACAAGATCAAGCAAGGAGAAGAAGAATATTAGGAAGTTAAAAAAAGGTAAAAATAAAATAAGGGAAATATAAGAGCCAAGAACACATGAAATATGAAGGTCATGTTAAAGACTCTTACATAAAGGATCCAAATATTAATCTATTGGAGGTAGATTGAATATTGAAGGATAAATATTGTATTGAAGACTAAAGTCTTCAATAACCAAATAATGTAATACAAGGGGATTTTAGAGAATATTACATTATTTGGTACATGTCAATGTACCACCTTGGTACAATATTATATTATATGTGTACCTTAGATTAGAGTGTGAGTTTGTATTTCATGTAATATAGTAATGTGCAGTAAATCCACAAGTGTCATGTAATTAAGTGTGCAAGTGTTGTGAATGTAAATGTGCACAAGTGTCCATAATGTAAGAGTGCATATGTGTCCTTAGAATAGGAAAGTAAAGAGTTACAAAGAAGAGTGAATGTCAAGATTACATCATACGAGAAGTCACATATTGTTATATATTTATGACAAAGCTTTGTAATTGGTATCTAAAGTGCATAACTTATTGCATGCATTAGTAGACCTTTATTCAATAGTATTTTTAGTATTTTTGTGAGCATTTCCATGTGATTATTCTATGAGTATTTCAGAGTTATTCTTGTGTTATTATCATATTTATTGAGTTCATTATATTACAACTTTATTTTGATCCTGTGATTATTTTCTTGTAATATTTACATTAAGAATTAGGCTTCAAAAAATATCACCCAAACTATCTCAAAACTTGAGTATACTAAAAAATACTCGATCTGTGTGCCCCTGCAACCAATCACCTATATCACTTGTCACACACAAGATAGATGATCTAGATCCTTTACCCATACTAGCTCCCCTCTCAATGATCACCAGAAAACATCCAGTGGCCTCAAGTCTACCCACATCTCATGATAATGCCATCCATCTCCCCAATAGGGCCTATTCACTTGTACCTCCATATTTGTACACCACCTCAAGATGTATGGAACCCTTTGCCCAATAAAGTTGTGTGCATCATACTATAGATATCATGACCTCTCAACTGCTACATGATCCCATACCCATAGTTGTATCAAAAGGTTGTAACTCAATCCTCTTTGATCAGTCCTCACCGTTTATAGCTCCCTGTATGTTTGTGCCAATAAGACCGGTTTCCATGCATGAATCATTGAAATATCCACAAAATCTAACATAATACCAAATAAATTCCAAGGAAATCATGCACTTTATGAGTTCAAAATCATGAAGATAGATATCAATACCATTTCCAATGCATGTCTCATCAAATACCCTCTCATCATAATAGTGCTCATACGATAACCCACCACTATCAATATTTACCCAATCTCAATCTACTCCAATTATCATCTTCATCACCATTTCATTCTATGTTCCACCCACTACTATGATTGTGTATCCCTCCACTAGTAGTCAATATATCCTATATACATCCTCTAGTGTAATGATCATTTTCCCTATAGAAAAATGGAAGATAACTCTATTTGGGTTCTATCACTCACACAACAATGATAGATATGATCTATTAATGTGAACGATATTCATTTATGCTACTCCATAAAACCCTATCCTCGATAACTAATCCCAATAATCCTAATTCAAATCCTCCTTATCCTGAAGAAGAGTAGCTTGAATATATGACGTGGCTACATCTTCACCTGCTACCATTCCACCCATCAAATCTTGTTTTCCATCAACATCATAAAAAATCATACAAAGTTGTATAGTTCGCATAACCATATGGATATGTATAGTTTGTGTCTGAATACATTTTTAGATATCCATTTCTCAAAAAATAATAAAAACATACAAAAAATTAAAAAACATAAGTAAAAACACAAAAATCAAACACACACTCATCAACTCCAAAAATCGTGTAAAAAATAAACAAAAACAAAAATAAAAACACATCAAAAATAATAATAAAAGCAAACCTAAAACCCTAAATACATAAAACAACACATTCATTTTTTCTATTCGTAAGTTACCCTACATTTTCTGTGGTTTCATTTCACTAAACTAAGCCCTAGGGTTTATTTTATTCCAAAAATACAAAAATAAAGAAAAAAGGACAAAACCTCACTAAATGGTACTACACTCCCTCCACTGCTAGGTCTAGCATCAATGTCCATCATCTCCTCTAGCCCACATATCCAATTCTATAGTGTTCTATGTCAAATCCTCAATCTCACCTATCTCTCTCACTCTCCCTTCTCCCAAATAATATGCTAAAAATGAGCCCTTGTGCCTTAAGACCGTACCGTATGGACAAAAATAATATGGATAAAATTCATTATGTACATCAATTATCATATATTCTCATATGATCAATGACCATATAGGCCCGTATAGTCTTAGTTTGACCAATTTTTTCTTGCTTCTACTAGTAAATTTTACCATTTTCTTTAGTCATTTCCACTCTGTGGTTGTGCAACAACTTTATGTCAAGTTCTTCATTGTTGTGTTTTTCTTTCACTCATCAACTCACTGCTTGAGCGGGTAGATATTACCCATCAATGTTGCCTTGAACATGATCAATATCAAAACATTGGATCTTGGAATTGTATTTATCCAAGAACTTTGCTTGAGACATAAGCCCTCCTCTATTGGGATAAAAAGTAGATATTTTTTACTCAACTTAAACTCTTATTCAATTCAATTTGGTATGCTTCACATCAATGTCTATATGGTTACTAACACATTCTATTCATCGAGGTGGAAACTTAAGACCATTACAATTGATTCATAGTATCCTAAGGATACTTACCAATGGTTGGTCAACTTGCTAAATCAAGTGAGCACAAAGATTTATCAAAGGCAAATTTTCAAGGATATTCATCCTTTCCATAATTGGGGCATCTTACATTATTCATGATTTGAGACAATATTATGTCTCCTCCCTCAACTATCATTGTAGCATGTCAAAAGTTATGATCAACCATGATAATTCATGATCAACTCATTCTTGTCATAGTCAGTCACCCATCTCATGTGATGTGTTTTTGCACTACATCATGTTTACACACATTGCAGTATAAAAAAGAGCAAATGTAGACATCCAAAAATATCACATTATCCCTTGTGCAATGCGTATGGTTAATTAATTTACAAAAAGCCTACAAAATATAATAAATTTGCATTAAAATATGATTTAGCCATGTAAGCCCCTTTTCCACACTAAGCCCCTTATACACCTAATCCCATGGTCACCATGTGACCGCCCCTTTAACCTATCCTAGGGCCACCTCACCCTAGTCTACACTTTGAATCTAGCCTAGGTCCACCTCACCCTAGCCTACCTTACCCCCTAATATCCACATAACCATGCTCATTCAATGCCATAAATGAGATGAAAATTTTCTTCACCCATGTGCATTAATGACATTGATGACTCATCATCCGCATGCCATAAATGGGATGAAGAATTTCTCCACAACCATGCATTTATGAGGCATGGTGCACCCATGCCTATTTAATACATATGGGTTGGTGAGGATTTTCCTTCACCCAAGGGCACTAATGAGGCATGGTGCACCCATGCCACCTCATAGGCCACCTCACCCTCCAACCCTTGCCAAATTCTATAAATAGCCCCCTATTTCTTTCATTTACAAGAAGAGAATAAGTGCTTAGAGAAACTATATTAAAATCACTCTAACCCTCATTTACATGTAGTACCTCATTTTTTCTAACCCCATGGATGTTAGAATATTATTATATGCCACTTGTCTTATTTCCAGTTTGAGTTCTCCAATTGGATTTATGTGTCTTCTGCATGACACTTGGAGTGGAGATTATGACACTTGTCAAATCTTCCTTATAGGCTTGATGCCTATATAACATATTATATGAATATAAGTGTACCTTATTGTTAAGTCCCAACATTTGGTATCAGAGTGGTGAGATCCACCTGTGGGGACTGGTTTGAGTATGGAATCAGGGAGTATACTCTCCACTCATTGAGTGGATTAGAAATCAAAAACTCCATTGTGAGAGAAATGTTTTTAAGAAGACTTGGTGTTTCTTAGGTTCAAGTGGTGTGTATTTTTTTAATTATTTTTTTCAAATTTGGGCCATATTTCAATGACCACTCCTAAGTCCTGTGTTAAGGAGTGTTGCTGGTCCTTGCTTTCAGTAGCTTGGTGCATCCATTGTGAAGAGAAGTTTTAAATCATTTTTAGTGAGGACATTGCCATCACTGGAGAAGGCACCACAAGCAACCAATCAAAGTTACCTCTACAGGTTTCCAGTGAATCCATTGCTCGCTCCACACATCCAAGCAAGGGTTTCTTCTAGGGTTGTTGCCAATGTCCTGTTTACGAGGGTTTTACATGTTGCACACTTCGGCCACAACTGCTTGTCAATATTTTTATTTTCTTCCTCATGAATCTGTTGGATCTTGTTTGCATTTGACACATTTGAAGGCCCCCACATAGTATACATTTTTCCACTTTCTGTCTATCCATAAGAAAATATTGAACTGTTAAATCCTGCCAAGAAGTTCTCTTCATGTGTGGACTTTGCCTTGTGAGCTCGTGCAACTCCAGATCATTCTGTGAGGGCCCTTGAAGCAATTTATCGATGGGTGATGCCTTTGAATCTGACTACTATACGACCTATGGATTTTTGAAACTATGCTCAAAAATTTGATTGGTTCATTTTTGCTAGGAGGAAAATAAATTTTTTAGACGACCCTCCCCCACCCTTTTTGTACCTGCTCATCCCAAACTCCTCTTGCCTGGGTACACCAATCGTGTCTGCGCAACATATTGGGTTGTTACATTTTAATTCATAAATCATGAGCGAATGTGATACATGGTGGAGAATATCAGGCGGGCGAAGAAAACAGGTACGACGAGAGAAATCAGGCTACCTGTGCATATATTTGATTTATCGATGCTGTAGTATACATTAATGGAGCTTGCATTGCAATAAAAATAGGACTTCTATGGCTCACGGGTGTGATGGAGATGACCCCCGATGTTTTTCAAAGCTATTGAGGTTACTGAGTTTGACAATGGGCAACAAGCTTCCTCCTACGTGCAACTTTATCGAATTACACTTGCGTGACGTAGAAGTGAAGAAATGCAGTGGAATTTATTTTTTTGTGCATTCAACTATGCCCACTGCGCATTCTATTAATTATAGTCCTTGTTGACAAGTTCAATGACATTTTTTTTCTACGTGCTCCCCCCTTCTACTGCATCAAAAAAATTTGTCGTTAAAAACACATTCCACAAAGAATTGGTTTGGGAGGCGTGTTTCATAAAAACACAATTGAATATCATGAGCAAATATTGGGCCACCAAGGAGATTTTTCTCGCATGCAAGAATATTTGTTTTTGCCATTTGGTACCATATCCACAAAAATTGCATTGTAGTAGTGCGGGGCCATGAAAATATGTCGTATAGATATGTGGCTATGAAAATTGTCACTTTGGTGCTCATGTTCGGGGTGGATATGGTAATTGGAGAGGGTAGATCCCCACTTGCTGCTATTTTTTTAGTAGTCGTAGAGAGGCTACTATTATTTACAGTTGCAAATCATCCATTATCTCTCGCGAGGCTGTGGCTGTAGCTCCTAGATTCTAAGACGTCACCCGCTCTTGGTACCATGAAATTGTGGCCTTACCTCAACACGTTCACCATAAAATGTGACATTTTGAGCATTGTTGCATTTACGGGGAGTGAATGAGGACCAAAATTTAGTTGTAGGGTTCCATAGTTTTTAAATATATAGACCTGGTCTTTGTCGAAGCTTCGAGGATAATTTCTAGTGTTTCCTGCCACTCCTGATATTGGCGATCAGTTGGAGTTCATCGTGCATCTATTCTTTCCATGGAGTATTGCGCCAAGTGTGATATTGCACCAATGATATTGGGCCATTTGGGATAAAATGCTATGATATAAAAGCTATCATATGAAGAACCACAAATGAGGAAAAATAATTTAGGGGTGAAGAGTTTATTTTTTTGAGGGGCAAATTTTTAATTTGAAATTTAAACTTAAATTTTTCAAGGTCAAAACCTTTCCATGTTTGTTTGAGACTCTTGGCAGTAAATTTCATTAAAACTCCCAAGTTAAGCATTGTGTGCTAGAGCAGCACTCGTATGGGGGGGCCACTTGGGAAGTCCTAGAGCTGCACATATTTAGAAGGTCATTGTTTTTTGCCTTCTTGAAGCAATAATTTGTATCTGACTATAGTCTTATATATAGTCGTTGGAAAGGAAATTTTGAGGGGGATCTATTGGTGCAATTATTTTCCAGTTCTAAAACCATTTGCTATGCATAATTGTATTTTGAAGTTCACATTGTAAACCATAGTGCATTTTCGGTTGCGTCCGACACTCTTAAATAGAAAATTTGGTAAACTTGAAAGGGGATCATTTTTAAATCATTGGAGGAATATTAGGCCAAGATATTCATTGAAGTTGGCAAATTTAGATTCATTATTGTCATTAAAGGCTTTGACATTGTATCACTTTTTTGAGGTACATTTGGGGCTATCTTTTAGATAAATTTTCTAATACAATCATCAACTCAAGGTATGATTTAGGGCTCCTTGTACCATGCTTGTGGAGTCCTCTTGTGGCATTATCTTAAACACTTTGTATTTGGTGTTTACCTCTTCTCATTTAAGCTTGTTATTCATTTTAATGCTTGTTATAACCCTTGCATGTTTTTGGGGTTTATATAATTGTAATCAAGTGTAGTACTTTACATATACACACTTGATATTTTACAATAATATACAAGCAAGAAAACACACAAGCACCTTGTCATAAAGCACCTAAAACTTTGGCACATCTATTGTAACAAATTCTCAAAAGGCAAGCAAGCAAGCATTGTAATAAGCAATTTTACTTCTTACTCTCTTTGGGTGGAATAGGGCACTTGTGTTCAAGTTATCCCTCCCATTGTTGGAACCACTTGATGATTCATAGTGGAAAACTAGGCGAACCCCCTCTAGATTTTAAGTGGTGTACCCTATATTTTTTTGAGGGATCTAATTTGGCATTTGTATTTCTTCTTGCCTCCTTTGTTGAGCTCCCTCTTCTCTCAATCCTTTTCTAAATCATGGCTACTACAAATATACTAAGTGGTATCACTAAAAAGCTTGAAGGAGCTCACTCTTTTGTAAATTGGAAGTATGAAATGGAATCTATCTTAATGATGAATGGCATGTGGGATTTTGTAAGAGATAGGAAAGCTAATGAAGACCCACTCACAACATTTGAAGACCCTAAAGAAAAAAACACTATTTGAAAATAATTCTAATATAGCTTTAAGTCTCATCAAGCTAGCTACAAGAATTAAATGTAGATAAACTATAAGGGCTGCAACTACACCTAAACAAGCATGGGATGCTCTAATAATATTGCTTGATAGGCCTAGTCAAGACAACATTTTGTATTTGAAACAAAAATTGTATAATCTATGTATGAAAGGTTCACTTACCAATTACCTTATGGAAGTGAAGTCTATTAGGAATGATTTCTTAGCTGTTGGTAAAACTTATGATGATAATGAGTTGATTCCTATAATGTTACATGGCCTTCCTTCAAAATTTCACTCCTATGCTACCATATTAGATCTAAGTGGTAAAATAATGAATTCAACACTTGAGGAGATTGTAATTCTACTTAAGAAACATGAGCAAGTCCTAATCAAAGATGAATATATTGAATCCTCAGTATATTTTACCACTAAGACATCCTTACAACCTAGATACAACAAGGGTCCAAATTAGAAACATTAAAATTAGAGAGGTAGACAACATTAGAGATACCCATAGCAGCCACATCAGCAACACCATCAATAGCCATGTCAGTAGTACCAACATCAACCACGTCAACAATAGCCACAATAGTATAATTAGAAGCCAAGATGGCGAACAAGACCTTCTCAAGGAGGTCATCCTAATAGAGGACCTCAAAATAAAAATCAACAAGGGTATGCTTATTGTGGCAAATGGAACCATAATATCACTAATTGCTATCAAAGGCAAAGAGATCAAAGGGGTCCAAAATATAATAATATCAACACATTGTATGCAAAAAATCAAATTAGTGTTGAAGATAAATATTGTTGGTATATTGATTATGGGGAAAAAAAGCACATGACATGAAGGTAATATTAGTTGACCAAGGTTCAACCTACTTCTAATCAATTCATTACTTTTGGTGATGAAAGTGCCCTTCCCATTGAAGGTGTTGGAGAGGCATCACTTGCTTTGCATGATGGGAATAATATTCCTACAATAAATGTCTTGTATGTGTATGGTCTTAAGAGGAGTCTTTTATCTATTGGGCAACTTACAGATAAGGGTTATACTATCTATTTTGAAAAAGACAAGTGCTACATCCAGGAACCAAATGACACTGTCAAAGCCATGGGAGTAAAAAAGGATGGTGTTTACTACCTCCTTACCAAATCTGTAACTAAAAAATCTTTGCATATAACTATTTTTATTTGGAGTACATGTGGCATGAAAGAATGGGGTATTTAAATTTTTATAATCTTCAAATGATGGTAAGGAAAGGTTTGGTAAAAGGACTTCCACATATTAAGGAGTCTAAATATTTTTGTGAGCCATGTGTTATAGCCAAACACCATAGACAACCTTTTGAGTCAGGAAAGGCTTGGAGAGCCAATATACCATTGCAATTGGTTCATTCAGACGTTTGTGAACCAATGTTTATTCAATATTATATCTGGCCCTCCATTGCAATTGGTTCATTCAGACATTTGTGGGCCAATGTTTGTTCAATATTATACTGGGGCTAGATACTAAATCACCTTCATTGATGATTATAGCAAAAATATATGGATCTACCTAATTCAATATAAATGGCAAGCCCTTGATAAGTTCAAGGAATTCATGGCACTTGCTGAGAGAGAAAGTGGCTACCAAATCTCCACCTTAAGATCAAATAATAATGGATAATATATCTCCAAAGACTTCTTTATTTTTTTAAGTACCATGGGATAAGGAGGAATTTCACAACTCCTTATACCTCCCAATAGAATGGAGTAGCTGAGAGGATGAATCAAACAATTACAAATAGAGCAAAATCAATGTTACTTGCTACTACATTGCCTAACTCATTTTGGGGAGAAGTTGTTCTTACTGCTGCATACTTGACTAAAAGATCCTACACTGAGGCCTTACATGATAGAACGCCTGAATAATCATGGAGTGGAAGGACGCCCTATGTGGGCCATTTAAAATTCTTTTGATGTGATGCCTATGCTCACATTACTCATAAGAAAAGGAAGAAGTTTGATGATAAGAGCCAAAACTACATCTTTGTTGGCTATAGTGATAGTTCCAATGCCAAAAATTTGTATGAGAATGTTTCCAAGAGGATATTTTTATCTAGGGATGTTACCTTTCATGAGTATCCCCCATCTAATCCTCCTCCTATGGCCCCCACTTTTAAATTAACTAATGAAATAGTTGCTCCCTTGATACATACAATATCATCTAGTCCTTCCTCTTCACTCATAAATCAAGAAATTCCTCCACATGAAGAACTCCCCATAAATTATCCATGTCCTCCATCTCCTTCTGCTCCTCCATCTAATGATAAAGCCACATCATCCAATCCTTTACCTATGTAGGTTCAATCCATGATAGATGAAGCCCAAAGTCATTTACCCATTTATACAGGTAAAAGGCTATTGAGCAAGGTGCAGCGACAGTATTGTCATTGTTGTCAACACGGTCAGATAGATCGGTTGATGCAGTGGACAGGAGTTCGAGAGGTTATTCGAGTATGTACAGTGATGTTAAATGCTTATGAGGATGTTTTTGATGTTTGGGTGAAGTTGTTATAGGTTGTTTGTGCAAAGTTGAAAAAATCGTCATGTTGTGGCTGCTCCACAACGTACCCCAAAATTGGGGACCCACCTTTTTGCATATTTTCCAAGAAGACCGAAGTGGCCCATATGCTAAAGATCAAAGAAAAAGCAAAAAGAAAAAAGTGTCGCGATATCGCGACATGTTGCATTTTCGGTCCAAAAGAGAAGAGAAAGAACAAGAAAGAAAAAGTGTCGCGATATCGCGACATGTTGCATTTTCACGGTCAAAAGAGAAGAGAAAGAACAAGAGAGAAAAAAGTGTCACGATATCGCGACATGTTGCATTTTTGCGGTCCAAAGAAAAGAGAAAGAACAAGAAAGAAAAAGTGTCGCGATATCGCGACATGTTGCATTTTTGCAGTCCAAAGCAAAGAGAAAGAGCAAGGAGAAAAAAGTGTCGCGATATCGTGACATGTATTTTTGCGGTCCAAAGCAAAGAGAAAGAGCAAGAAGGAAAAAGTGTCATGATATCGCGACATGTAGCATTTTCGTGACTCAAAAAGGGCAGGCAGGCAGAGAAACAAAAGTGTCGCGATATCGTGACATGTTGCATTTTTGTGACTCAAAAAGGGCACAGCAGAGAAACAAAAGTGTCACGATATCGCGACATGTTGCATTTTTGCCAAAGGAACAGAGTAGTTGACAGTGCATCTGATATTAGTGATGAACACCGGGATAGTGGAACTAAAGACTGCATAGTGACGTGGACCTATAAGGAATAAATCGAAG
This sequence comes from Wollemia nobilis, assembly GCA_028583015.1. Taxonomy (NCBI): domain Eukaryota; kingdom Viridiplantae; phylum Streptophyta; class Pinopsida; order Araucariales; family Araucariaceae; genus Wollemia; species Wollemia nobilis. The sequence continues at coordinate 765,885 of JAQPPZ010001804.1, read as the reverse complement.
ATTGAATAAGGTAATTTGTCACATAAGGACAAAATTCAATGAATAAGACAAAACGTTACATAAGGAATCTTTAATGATTTGAAATCATCTAAGATGGTCGTTACACATGGAAAGAAGCGGACGCATGCCCATGTGGAGAAAAGGAAATGAAGGGCCACAAAATAGAAACGAAAAGCCTTTTTGGAAACCAAAACACATGCATGCACAAGGGAAGGAGAAAATGAACAGTCATGGAAGGAGAAAATGAATAGTCATGGAAGGAGAAAATGAACAGTCATGGAAGGAGAAACAAATTTTTTTAGAGGTTTTAAATACGCCATTCAAAGAGGCCATAAGTTGTTGGTGCTCCTTTCTGTTGGTGCAGATAAATTAGGGGTTGGTGCTCCTTTACGTTGGTGCAGATAAATCAGGGGTTGGTGCTCCTTCCAGTGGGTGTTGGTAAATTGATTGTAAAGTTGGTGCTTTGCAAAGGCTGGATTTGGATGGGAGTCCAAACAGTCATTTTGAGGATGTAGCCAAATCGGTGAACCTCGGTACATCTTGTGTTGTGTGATGTTCTCTTGTTATACTTGCTTTATTTGGTTTCAAGTTTTCATTGTTTCGGCTTTAAGAGTTGAAGATTTAAGTTTTAAAAGAGCTACACTGATTCACCCCCCTCTCAGTGTCATTGTGAGACTAACAATTTGTATCGGAGCGAGGTTCCTGAACAAGCTTAACCGGCTAGGGTGATCTTGGAAGTGACACAATGGCAGGTGGTGAAGGCTTCTCATCAAACAAAGCACCATTGTTTGATGAAACTAATTACGCATTTTGGAGACTCGGGATGCAGACATATCTTTGTGCTTTGGGATACGACATTTGGGATTCGGTAGATAGTGGATACACAATACCCACCACTTCTCCAACCGATGTTGCCGGTAAGAAACTATTTGAGAATGACTCAAAAGCAAAGAATGCTATCATGTGCGGATTAGTGGATAGTGAACTGGTAAAGATTATGAGTTGTAAAATGGCAAAATAAATATGGGACAAAGCGAGGAGCATTCATGAAGGAGACGTTAAGATCAAGGAGGCCAAGTTACAAACACATCGAGCTCGGTTCGAAGTATTAAAGATGAATGACGATGAGAACATAGAGGCATATATGCTAAGAGTTAATGAAGTCATTAATGCGATTAGAGGACTCGACGAGGAAATCAAAGATTCTGTCATCGTGAAAAAGGTATTAAGATCTCTTCCCCAAAGATTTGATTCTAAAGTTTCAGCTATAGAAGAAGCTAAAGATCTAAATTCTTTTAGTATGGATGAGATGCATGGTTCTTTGATTGCATATGAGATGAGAATAGGAAAATCTAAACCCACAGACAGAGAAGCTGCTTTTAAAGCCCATAAAAATATGAAAGCAAAACAAGAATCCAAGGAAGAAGAGACATCGAGATGAAATGGAAGCAAACTTTGTTCGAAAACTAAAAAGGGGAAAAGGAAAATACGAGAGGAAAGTTACCGTTTAAATGTTTCAATTGTGGAGGCATTGGGCATTTTGCGGCTAAATGTCCACTTAATGAGAAGAACAAAAGTGATGAAGGATCGCACCAAGAAAGAAGTGCCTGGAAGAAAAAAACAAATTTCAGAAAAGGCAACTTCAAGAAGAAAAGTTTCATCTCCAAGAATGTCAGTTCATCAGAAGACAGCTGCGGTGAGGATTCTAAAAAGGAAACAGGTGAAGCTCTTTTCATGGCACTCAAAGAAGAAAAAACAGAAAAAGAACAGGAATGTGATGAAGAAGAAATTGATGCCGAAGTAAATTTGGAAGAGGAACTAATTGCGGCTCTGGATGAATTGAAGATAGAAAGAAAAAAGAATAAGAAAATTTCAAGAAAGCTTGAGGATGCAAATGAAATCATAACCAGTTTGAAAGTACAGATAGAAGAATCCAAGAAAATATCTGAAGATCTCGAAGTGCAAATAACCATGAAAATAGATTATTGCGAGCAAGCTAGAAGAAGAGACTGTTGGTTTAAGGATGCGAGATAGAAGAGATGAATCGTAAAATTAGTTGTTATCACAAACGTGAAGAAAGTTCTATGAAGTTGGATAAGATCATAAATAACCAAAAGACTACGGGCATCAAATTTGGTTTGGGCTTTGACGAAGGAGAATCATCAAATGGATCAAAGGCCATAAATGAAGAATCCATAAAGAATGAAGATAAGAAACAAGGTTGATCAAGAAAAATTGACTCATGCAAAAGAAAGCAATAATGCAAGGCACGAAAGGAGAATTGACAATGATGGATTCACCAATGTCACACATCAAAGAAGAAGAAGATTTATGGCTCCTACGACAACATGGCAAAGACCATCACCCAGGTTCAATCATCTCTTTTCTAGTTACTGTTTTAAATGCAATGGTTATGGACATAAGATTTCAGATTGCAAGTATAATGTAGGACCAAGGAATTTTACCAGTAGAAATGTTTTTTCACCTTTGATGGATTATGCAGTAGAATGTTATAACTGTCATAATTTTGGGCACATTGCAAGAAATTGTCGAAGTACATTTGCATCAAATCAATTTCAGGGAAGAAAATTTCAACCAAATGGAATGAGACAAAATAGAAAATTTCTCGAAAAACATGCACAAGCTACTGAAAAAGAAAAGTCAAAACAAGAGCCCAAAACTATAATCAAACCAAAGTGGAAAGAAAAAGAGCGATCTAAGGAAGAAAAGGAATCCTTGATCGTACAAACAACATTTAAAGCACAGAATAAATCTGCACCATGGATACTTGATAGTGGATGCTCCGAGTCATATGACAGGTGACAAACAAAAATTTGAGAAGTTACAACAATATGAAGGTGGTTCAGTAAAATTTGGAAATAATGATGGAGCTAAGATAGTTGGCAAAGGTTCAGTTAAGATCAGTGATAGAAAAATCAAGTCAAAAGAAGTCTTGTTTGTGGTTGGTCTGAAGCATAACTTGTTGAGCGTAAGTCAGATTTGTGATAGAGGTCATGAAGTGATTTTTAAGAAGCGGGGTTGTGAAGTCAGAAAAGCAAACAGTGGAAAGTTGATAGCAACTGGATCGAGGACATCTGGCAACCTGTACACTCTCTCAGAGACTTCAGAAGGAGCTTGCTTGATTGGACAGGAAGAAGAAAATTGGTTGTGGCACAAGAGGCTCGGTCATATCAGTTTTGACAATCTAGTAAAAATCAGCTCAAAAAAGCGGTGAGAGATATTCCCACCATTGGAAAACCATCAAATAGCATTTGTGCTTCATGCCAAAAGGGGAAGCAAACTAGAGTCTCATTTAAAACAAAAGAGTACTACACAAGCAAACCTTTGGAACTAATACATACTGATTTATGTGGACCCATGAGAACGCAAAGCATAAATGGTGACAAATATTTTATGTTGTGTATAGATGACTATTCCAGGATGACATGGGTACTATTTTTGAAGCATAAATCAGAAGCTTTTGAGATGTTCAAGGTTTTCAAAAACCAAGTTGAGAATCAAACAGGAAAAAGGATTAAATGTTTAAGATCGGATAGAGGAGGAGAGTTCATTTCGAGAGGATTTTACAGAGTACTATGAAAAATATGGTATTAGGAGACAGTTTTCAGTAGCCAGGACACCTCAGCAGAATGGTGTGGTAGAAAGAAAGAATAGGACAGTGCAGGAAATGGCACGGACTATGTTGACTGAGAGCAAAGTAGCAGACATATTTTGGAAAGAGGCGGTCCATACTGCGGTATACATCCAAAATAGGTGCATGTTGAGGACGCATGAAAGCAAAACTCCTTATGAGTTGTGGTTCGGTAAAAAGGCAATAGTAAGATACTTTAAAGTTTTTGGCAGCAAGTGTTACATCAAAAGAACTGAAGAAAACCTTGGTAAGTTTGAAGATAGAGCGGATGAAGGTATTTTTCTTGGCTATTCGTCAAAAAGCAAAGCTTACAAATGCTACAACAAGAGGCTAAGGAAAATTGTGGATAGTGTCGATGTTAAAGTTGATGAAGGTAGGGAACGAGTAATTAGCTATGAAGAGAACTACCCAATTTATGAAGAGGTTATTGAAGGAGATGAGGAAAAGGAAACGGAAAAGAAACAAAAAATTGACTCGAGATGATTCAAACGAGTGATTCAAAAGTGGAAGAAAATAAGAAATTCAAAACAGGCAGCTTGCAGAAAGATCATCCTAGAGAGCAAATAATTGGAGACCCCACAGTTGGTGTTCAGACAAGAAGAAGAGTAGTAAGTAACTACTCTCTATTATCCAACATTGAGCCCAAAAATGTTGCTTACGCAAGCAAAGATGAAAGTTGGATGAAGGCAATAAATGAAGAATTAGATCAGATCGAGAAAAACAAAACTTGGGAGTTAGTACCAAGAAACTGCAAATAAAAATATAATCGGTACTAAATGGGTCTTTCGAAACAAATTGAATGAAGACGGACAGGTAGTCAGGAATAAAGCAAGATTGGTATGTAAAGGCTATGCACAAGTTGAAGGTATTGACTTTGAGGAAACCTTTGCACCTGTGGCTAGACTAGAGGCAATTAGAATGTTTCTGGCTTTAGGAGTTTACAAGAATTTCAAAGTTTATCAAATGGATGTGAAATCAGCATTTTTGAATGGGAAACTTGAAGAAGAGGTTTATATTGAGCAGCCGAGATGGTTTCCAACTTGGTGATGATCCCAACTTGGTTTGCAAGTTGAAGAAAGCATTATATGGCTTAAAACAGGCACCCCGAGCATGGTATGCAAGGCTAGACAACTATCTTACTCAACAAGGGTTCAAGAAAGGTATGGTGGATAGTAATTTGTATGTCAAAACAGAAAATGGCCATCTTATTGTTCTTGTTGTATACGTAGATGATATCATATTTGGCAGCAACAAAGATGAGTCATGTAAAGATTTAGCAAATAAGATGCGAGAAAGAATTTGAAATGTCAATGATTGGTGAACTTTCGTATTTCCTCGGGTTGCAAGTTAATCAAAATGAGAAGGGCATATTTATTTCTCAAATTAAATATGTGAAAGAGATGCTAAAAAAGTTCACAATGGAGGATTGTAAGCCGGTTAGCACTCCCATGATGACAGGTTGCAAGTTGAGCAAGGATGACAAATCTCCACATGTTGATCAAACCATGTACGGATCTATGATTGGGAGCTTACTGTACTTGACAGCTACCAGACCAGATATTTTGCAGGCAGTATGCATGGTAGCATGATTTCGAGGCTAGTCCCAAGGAGACTCATGTGACAGCGGTGAAGAGGATTCTTCGGTACCTCAAGGGGACTATGGAGTATGGGTTATGGTATCCGAAAGGTAAGGACTTCACCCTTATTGCGTATTCGAGATGCAGATTGGGCAGGATGTGTAGATGACAGAAAGAGTACCAGTGGAGGTGCATTCTATCTTGGAGAGAGGTTGGTCACGTGGCACAGTAAGAAACAAGAGTCAGTCTCCTTATCCACAATAGAGGCAGAATATATTGCAGCGACAACGTGTTGTACGCAGGTATTATGGATGAAACAAACCCTGAAAGATCTTGGTATTAACTTCGGTGAGCCAATTTCAGTTAAGTGTGATAACACCGGTGCCATTAACATCTCAAAGAATCCGGTTATGCATTCTCGCACAAAACATATTGCTATCCGGTATCACTTTTTGAAGGAGAAAGTTGCGAAAGGTGAGGTTAAGTTGGATTTTGTTCCAACAACAGAGCAAGTAGCGGATATCTTCACAAAACCGTTGCCCAAGGAAGTCTTTGAGTACCTTCGCAATAAATTGGGAGTGGTCACGCTTCCCAAGAATTGACTAGCTATCGGGACCACATTCTCGGGGGGAGCATTTGTGTATTTGTTTATCTTTTTGCTCATGTTTGTGATTTTTGCTAAGTGTAATAATTTTTGCTTGAGAATGTTGTGCATGGACTCAGGGGGAGTTTGCAGCAGCCCTTTGGTATTGTTGTCAAAGGGGGAGAAGAGTTACAAGAAATTGCACGTGTGTTGCCAACAATTCCAAAGGGGGAGATTGTTGAGCAAGGTGCAGCGACAGTATTGTCATTGTTGTCAACACAGTCAGATAGATCGGTTGATGCAGTGGACAGGAGTTCGAGAGGTTATTCAGAGTATGTACAGTGATGTTAAATGCTTATGAGGATGTTTTTGATGTTTGGGTGAAGTTGTTACGAGGTTGTTTGTGCAAAGTTGAAAAAATCATCATGTTGTGGCTGCTCCACAATGTACCCCAAAATTGGGGACCCACCTTTTTGCATATTTTCCAAGAAGACCGAAGTGGCCCATATGCTAAAGATCAAAGAAAAAGCAAGGAGAAAAAAGTGTCGCGATATCGCGACATGTTGCATTTTTGCGGTCAAAAGAGAAGAGAAAAAACAAGAAAAAAAAGTGTCGCGATATCGCGACATGTTGCATTTTTGCGGCCAAAAGAGAAGAGAAAGAACAAGAAAGAAAAAGTGTCGCGATATCGCGACATGTTGCATTTTTGCGGTCCAAAGAAAAGAGAAAGAACAAGAAAAAAAAAGTGTCACGATATCGCGACATGTTGCATTTTCGTGGTCCAAAGAAAAGAGAAAGAGCAAGGAGAAAAAAGTGTCGCGATATCGCGACATGTTGCATTTTTGCGGTCCAAAGCAAAGAGAAAGAGCAAGAAGAAAAAAGTGTCACGATATCGCGACATGTAGCATTTTCGTGACTCAAAAAGGGCAGGCAGGTAGAGAAACAAAAGTGTCACGATATCGCGACATGTTGCATTTTTGCGACTCAAAAAGGGTAGGCAGCAGAGAAACAAAAGTGTCACGATATCGCGACATGTTGCATTTTTGCCAAAGGAACAGAGTAGTTGACAGTGCGTCTGATATTAGTGATGAACACCAGGATAGTGAAACTGAAGACTGCATAGTGACGTGGACCTATAAGGAATAAATCGAAGATTGAATAAGGTAATTTGTCACATAAGGACAAAATTCAATGAATAAGACAAAACGTTACATAAGGAATCTTTAATGATTTGAAATCATCTAAGATGGTCGTTACACATGGAAAGAAGCGGACGCATGCCCATGTGGAGAAAAGGAAACGAAGGGCCACAAAATAGAAATGAAAAGCCTTTTTGGAAACCAAAACACATGCATGCACAAGGGAAGGAGAAAACGAACAGTCATGGAAGGAGAAAATGAACAGTCATGGAAGGAGAAACAAATTTTTTTTAGAGGTTTTAAATACGCCATTCAAAGAGGCCATAAGTGGTTGGTGCTCCTTTCTGTTGGTGCAGATAAATTAGGGGTTGGTGCTCCTTTCTGTTGGTGCAGATAAATCAGGGGTTGGTGCTCCTTCCAGTGGGTGTTGGTAAATTGATTGTAAAGTTGGTGCTTTGCAAAGGCTGGATTTGGATGGGAGTCCAAACGGTCATTTTGAGGATGTAGCCAAATCGGTGAACCTCGGTACATCTTGTGTTGTGTGATGTTCTCTTGTTATACTTGCTTTATTTGGTTTCAAGTTTTCATTGTTTCGGCTTTAAGAGTTGAAGATTTAAGTTTTAAAAGAGCTACACTGATTCACCCCCCTCTCAGTGTCATTGTGAGACTAACAAAGGCCTTCAACCCTAAGACACCAAGTGAATTATGCCCTCATGGCCGAAGTCCTTAGCCAACCTGAAACTTCTAATGTCAAAGAAGCACTTGGTGATCCTAAATGGGTTCTTGCCATGGATCAAGAATTGGATTCCATTGAAAGGAATCATACTTGGGAGTTAGTTGATTTACCCCAAGGTAAATATACCATTGGCACAAAATGGATGTACAAGGCAAAGTATAAAGCATATGGCTCACTAGATTACTAGAAGGTTCGCCTAGTAGCTCAAGGCTATAAACAACAAGAGGGAATTGATTATGAGGAGGCTTTTGCTCCTATGACAAAGATGACTACAATCTGCACCGTTATTGCTTTGGTAGCTTAATAACATTGGCCTATATATCAGATGGATGTCAAAAGTGCATTTCTCAATGGTAACTTAAAGAAGGAAGTGTATGTGAACCAACCACTGGGGTACATAGTTGAAGGTCAAGAAAACAAAGTCCTCAGATTGAATAAATCTCTATATGGGTTGAAGCAAGCACCTCGAGCTTGGTATGCAAAAATTGACTCCTATTTCATCAACCTTGGTTTCACTAGATCTGTAACAGAATCTACTATCTATGTGAAACATTAGAAGAACTGCATAATTTTTGTTACATTGTATGTGGATTATCTTCTCATTATAGGTGATGACATAAAAGGAATAATATTGCTAAAGGAGGATTTATGTAAAAATTTTGAGATGAAAAATTTAGGCCTCCTCCACTATTGCTTAGGCATAGAGGTATGGCAACAACCTGATAAGATTTTTATCTCATAGGATAAATACATTCAATCTATTTTGGAGAGGTTTTGCATGGAGGAGTGTAAGCCCTCTCTCACTCCCATGGAAACTAGGTTGAAATTGGTTAATAGTGATGATGAAGAAAGAGTTTATGGCACCCTTTATAGGCAGCTAGTTGGAAGTCTGATCTACTTAAATTCAACTAGACCAGATATTTCCTATTCAATTGGCCTTGTTTCCAAATTCATGCAGGATCCTAATAAGAGCCATTGGATAGTAGTTAAGAGGATTTTGAGATTCCTCAAGACCTCCCCTCATCATGGCCTTATGTATATATCATGTGATGATTTTTCTTTGATTGGCTACACGGACTCAAAAGGGGCTAGTTGTCCTAAAACTAGAATATCCACATCAGGTTATTATTTTCAATTGGGCTAGGGCTCTATTTCATGGAGCACCAAGAAGCAGAATATAGTTTCATTATCTTTAGCAAAGGCTGAATATAGAACATAAGTTAAGGCAACTAAGGAGGTAATTTGGTTGAGATAATTACTTTAGGACATTGGGCTATTCATAGATGGTTGTGACAATAAAAGTACCATTAAGATGACCAATAATACAATTTTCCATGCAAGAACAAAGCACATTGAGATCCATCATCACTTCATCAGAGAAATGGTCCAAGAAGATATTATACACATGGAATATGTACCAAACCAACATTAAATGGCTGACATATTCATCAAGTCACTTGGGTAAGACAAGTTTTCTCAGTTTAGAAAATTGCTCTATGTATGTAATAGAAGTCAACATTAAGGGGGAATGTTATCTAATGTTGACTTATTTTTTTCTATAGTTAGGATAGTGCACATTAAGAGAGAATGTTAGAATATTATTATAATGTGCACTATACCACTTGTCTTATTTTCAGTTTGAGTTCTCCAACTGGAGTTATGTGTCTTCTGCATGACACTTGGAGTGGAGATTATGACACTTGTCAAATATCCCTCATAGGCTTGATGCCTATATATTGTAACATATTTTGTGAATACAACTGTGCCTTATTGTTAAGTCCCAACAATGTATGCCCTTGTATGCCTATTTTTGTGCCTTCTTACTTTATAAACTACTTGTAGGTGTGGACTCATATGGCCATTAGACTCAGACCAAAGCTTCTTGGGAACCAAAAGAAGATTTCCTCCAAAGAAAATTTTTGTCAAGCTAAAATTGAACTAACCATACAGGGAGGTACAGTTCATAGTCAAAACCGCCCCCCAAGGACGGTTCCTATCAAGAACTAGTTTTAGACACTTACAGACTAGAAAATAAAAAATAAAGGTGAGTAAATTAGATTTTATATATCTTTAGCTTAGGTTGTTCTATTTTGATGCTATAGTTTAACTTTCTTTGTTTGCACTCTTTCATTAATCTAGGTCTACTCAAGATAGATCCACATGTGCTATTAACAAATTGTTTCGATTGTGTGTAGGTCTTCAAAAATCATTTAACCAGTGGTGGTAGGTATAAACCCACCCTCCTTTGAGGTGGTAAAATAAGATAAAGAGTGTTGTAAGACCCTCATTCGTAGCCTAAGGGGCATGTGTAAATTCAAATTTTAACACCTTTTTTTTTTAAGCGAAAAATCCCTTGCGGGGCCACCTTGGTATGAGAGACCATGAACAAGGGGTTCTATACCATCAAAGTCACCCAAGAGTCACACTCGACCCTGCCCGCACCAACATTATCAATTGGATTTTGGATTCCCAATTTAGCTTTTTGGTAGGGTGGAGATTTGAACCTGGGACCTCCCTTGGAGGATTGACCTCTCCTCTCCAACTCACCTACAACACCTGGGTTAATTTTTAACACCTTTTATATCAATGAAATGACATGTTTTTATTTGACCACAACCATTGACCACCATGCAAAAAAAATTATTCATCCAAAAATACAATCCATACAATGAGACAAAGATATAGGTAATAAGTAGCACACCACCAAGAATACTCCTTAAGGAATAACTCTACAAGATATCCTAGGATGAGAGGCTACTTTATGGGCAAAGACAACTACAAGAGAATATCTAGTATGAATGATCATGATTATTGTGCTAGCATATATTTTCTTTTTATACCCAACTTCTAATGCTACTTTGTGAAGGGTATAACCCTAACCCTAGCCAAATCCTAAATCTTTATCCAACTCATTATCATAATATAATATTATAACACAATCAAAATTGGGTTATGTATGGCCCATTACAACTATCCATAATATAATATCATATCCCCATATACCTATACCTATTACCATAACGTCTCACATGTAGTGTGGTGTCCTATACTTCCTACACCATTATGTAGTTTGTTGTACCTCAAAACCCACCAATGGAAAATTAGGTTTGAGTTGTCCTTTACCCATATCTACTTATCCTTAGAAAATAATCTCAATGGACTTGATAAGTGATTTTCCAATCATACTTTGATGCCATTATTGTGTTATTATGGTTTTCAATTACTTCAACAAGATGGCTAAGTTCATTCCTTATCACAAAATCAGTTCTACAAGTGACTTAACCTAGTTGTTCTTTGAATTAATTTAGTACCTATTTGGTCTTCCCAATAGCATTTTATTTTACCATGACTCATGTTTTGTGGTCCACTTTTGACAATTAATGTGGAAAATGTTTGAGTTTATCTCAAAATTTTCATGGATTTTCATCCCTAGTTAGATGGTCAGATAGAGGTGGTGTAGTGAAAGTGTAATCTAACCTTTGACCAAGGCCAACTTAGTATGATGTAATATTTTATAGGCCTATGCTATATATATATATATATGTATGTATGTATGTATGTATGTATTTAATTTATTGTATTATTTTATTATGTAATCCCTATAAGCCATAATTACCTTGTTATGGTTAAAACCACCTTATAAATTATAACCAACTTTAAATGTTCTTGTTATGTTATCTTTGGTTAAACTTATATAATTAGAGTTTGGGTATTTGTATAAATACTCCCCACAACTCCATCCATTGTATCAAATTGTCATGTATCTTATCTATAAATAACATAGAAAGTATTGATGGTGCCTATGGATGCCCACCATATTTCTCTCTTTCATCCTTGTTATGCTTTCTATATACTATTTGAGTGGATGAATTGCTTCTATATATTTCTAGAAATATATGTGAACTCCAACATGGTATGAGAGTGAGTGTGGAAATTTAGAGTTTGGTCACACATAAGTTTGTTTAAGCCTCCAATATTTCTTCAACTTCTAGGATGCATTACTTCTTCAAGATTTATAAGCAACTTCAATAAAAAAAGGCAAAGGAAAGATATAATTTTTCTTTCTCTAATTATTCTTATCATTTTTGGAGAATTTATGCCTACTTTAGGTTATGCTCCATTGTTATTGAAATATTTTTTGCCTGTTTTATGTAGATCCTGTGAGACAAGCAAAGTCTCTCCAAGATCGAAGAATGCTCCACAAGATCAATCACACACAAAAGTGGAAAACCCACAACACCATTATTAAGTGGTAAAAACCTACTTCAGATGAAGAAGGGAAACATCCACTATGAAGCTCACTATATTACTCAATGATTCAACAATACAAGAATGCTTTAATGTTATACAACAATATGCATCAACATGATATTTACAGATGTAGTAGAAAACACCCTATTTAAAGAGAATATTTTCTACTACAACCCTAAAATTACCATAATATTATCACAATCTTATCTTGATATGTGTGAGAAATCTTATCACAATCTTATCTTGAAATGTGTGACAAATTTTATCACAATATTATCTTTAGATGTGTGACAAGTGGCATCTATAAAATATTAAAAAGTGATTGGTTACTTTTTAATATTTGCTAGAAAAGGGGAAATAACTTTTTTCCATAAATTAAATTTTCCTAGCACCCCTTATTTTATTTATTAATTGGGTGGGAATATTTTTATAGACAATAAAATTATTTTCTAATTCAAATATTATTCTTTAGACTTTATATTTTAGTCTAAGAATAATTTACACAATGTTGCATTACATATTCCAACACTCCCCCTTAATGCAATATTGGGGAAAAGAATTATGAAATAAAAAAACATTATCCCCCTAAAGATAAAAATGGGGATGAGAATCAAATGAGTAATATAGTTACAATAAGCTTCTATGACCAAAAATGGTCTACAATAAAGCACCAATACAAAATGGACCAAAATGAGACTACAAGCCCCCAACATAGTAGCTTCAGATACAAGCAGCTTACAAAGCCATCCATCAACCACAAGTGGTTGCAAATGACAAGAATAAAACATCACAAGGGTGTCTTCAGTAATCCTGCAAAACCCCAAATGGAAGTACCTGCAAGCTACAAGCAGCTCAACATAAGATCAGTTAGATACATCATCATAAATATATATTCACCACAACATATATGAATATCCAAAGATGATAACAAAACTGATCTAACAAATAGTGAACTATAAGTCATCATAAAAATATGCCAAGCCATACTTATAGTCACGTGCTATATAGTTGATCAAAAAATATCATGTACAAAGTTGCATAAAGCAAACAAGGAGTACCATGATAATGCAAACTCTAAAGTACCATGTACAAAATTATCACAAGGCTAAAAAAAAGTACCATGTACAAGAGTTGCATAAGGTATATGAAAATAATAAAGTGTGCACACCGGTTGCATAAATCCAACCATAAAATATCATGTACAAAAAGTAGCATAAATGCTAACAAGAAAGTACCATGATAAACCAATTGCATAATGCCAACTACATAAAAACATGTACAAAGTTGCACAAGGCAACAATAAAGTACCATGTAAAAGAGTCGCATAAAACAATTGCATCATATACCATAATTGCACAATGCCATCTACAAAGTAACATGTACAAAAGTTGCACAAGACAAACAAGAAAGTACCATGTTCAAAAGAGATGCAAAAAGAAATTATACCACCAAAGATCAACTCATATATATAGCACAAAACACCTCATAAGGATGAAGTTGTCATCACACAAGTGTAACTACACTTCATTCCCCCTTGAGGACAACTTCACCAAACCAAGTGAGTACCTCAACTTACAAAACTGCTCCTTGGAAAGAGGTTTGGTGAACCAACAGAATTAGAAGATGATGGGCAATACTCCAACTAAATAGTCCCATCCAATACCTTCTCTCTGATAAAGTGGGCTTGGATTTCAACATGCTTTGTCCTTTGATGCATTACAAGATTTTTAGCCAAGGTAATAGTTGATTGATTATTAGAGAGCAGACCTGAAGGACCAAATTTCTCAAAGCCAATTTCCTTCATGAGGGTACGAAGCCAAACCGCTTCCTGTGTAGCTGATGTCGTAGCCTTATACTCCGCTTTCATTTTAGAAAGAGCAATTGTATCTTGCTTCTTGGAAGACCAAGAGATAGCTGTAGACCCAATACTAAAAACATATGCTATGGTAGACTTTTTGTCTATTCTATCCCCTCCAAAATCAGAATCAACATAGCCAAAAAGAGCTAAGGAAGGAAGCCTAGAATAATTGAGTGCCAAATATCTAGTACTTGAAAGGTACATTAGAATCTTCTTAGTAGCTTGTAAGTGCTCAATATAAGGTTTTTGCACGAACCTAGCCATCATACCAACTGTAAAAGCAATATCTGGCCTTGTGATGGTAACATAAAGGAGACTACCAATGAGCTACCTATACAATGTAGCATCAGCAAACTGATATTTTGTACTTAATTTCAACTTAACCCCTGTAGAAATATGAATGGAAGTAGGACTACCATCCTCCAAATCAAACCTCTTAAGAAGATCTTCAATATACTTGGATTGACTCAAAAAGGTACAATCCTCATGCTGATAAACTTGCATGCCAAGATAGTAGTGTAGAAGACCAAGGTCAGTCATTTCATGCTATGACTTTAACTTGGAGATGAAATAAAAAATGGCCTCATTCTCATTTCCAGTCATAACAAGGTCATCAATAAATAGAGAAATTAAAATGACCAATTTATCCTTCCTAAGCACATAGAGATCTGTATCTGAATAACATTTATCAAAACCAAGAGACAAGAAGTAACCTGAAATCTTCATGTACCATGCTCTAGGTGCTTGCTTCAGACCATACAAGGTTTTCTTTAGTTTACACACAAGTGTTTCCTTACCTTGTACAACAAATCCTTATGGTTGACTCATGTAGATATCCACATCCAAATCACCATTTAGAAAGGAACTTTTCACATCAAGCTAAAAAATTTGCCAACCTTGAGCAGCATCAATAGCAATGAGAAGCCGAATGGTGGGCATTTTGGAAACTGGTGCAAAGGTTTCATCATAGTCAATGCCATGTTTTTGAGCATAACCCTTAGAAACCAATATAGCCTTATACTTTTCTATCTCTCCATTAGAATTTTACTTGATTCTATAGATCCACTTGTTCCCAATAACATTTCTCTTATTAGGATAAGGCACTAGATCCCAAGTTTTATTCTTTAGAAGAGAATCCATCTCAACCTTCATGACATCAACCCAACAAGAGTGTTGTGAAGCTTCTTGGTAAGAAATAGGCTCATGATCATTCTTTATCTTAGCTAGAAGAGACATGTTAAGGGTCATACTTCTAGTTATCCTTTGGCTAACTGAATTCTGCTCTTTAGGACCCCTAGAATGATCCAACCACTTGGTCATTTTGACACAAGGCCCACCATTTTCTAACTCAAGAAGGTCTTCATTGAATTTGACATATCTTGAAACAAATACAATGCGTGAAGAAGGTGAGTATAACCTGTAGCTCCTATGTTCTGCATCATAGCCAAAAAAGATGCATTTTTGAGACTTTTTGTCCAATTTCTTCCTCTTTTCTAAAGGGAATATATGCAAATGCATCACATCCAAACACTCTTAAGTGTGACAAATTCGGCTTCTTACCATTCCAAACCTCATAAGGAGTCTTCCCCTCAACTAATTTTGAAGGACACATGTTAAGAATGTAGATTGATGTATTGGCTGCTTCACCCCAAATAAATTGAGGTAAGTGATCACCAAGCATGCATCTTACCATCTCCATGATTGTCCTATTTTTCCTCTCTGCAACACCATTTTTTTGAGGAGTGTATGGACAAGTAAACTACTTTTTGATCCCATGAGAAGAACAAAACTCATTGAAATCATTGCAATTGTATTCCCCTCCATTGTCGCTTCTAATCATTTTGATCTTTACTACCTTTTGATTTTATACCAAAGCTTTGAACTCCTTGAATGTCTCAAAACAATCTGATTTATTCTTAAGTAGATACCCAAAGATCATTATTGAATAATCATCTATAAAGGTGAGAATATAGGATGCACCACCAAGTGATATAATATGTAATGGACCCATAATATCTATATGAATGAGTTGAAGAATTTGTGTGGCCCTTGTTGACTTATCCATTGCAAAATTTTGTTTGCTCATATTGCCTAAGATGCATGTTTCACACAAACCATGAATAGGTGAAATGTTAGGCAAACCTTCAGCCAATTTTTTGGACTTCATCATTTGAATATTTTGATAGTTTGTATGGCCTAACCTTAAGTGCCACAACTTTCTACTAGGAGAAACATTAGTTGCTAAACACACTTTAATAGGAGAATCACCTAACACATAAAGATTATTCTTCACATAACCTGTAATGATTGGTATCATGCCTTTCCTAATGCTCCATGAAGTTGCATTGAACTCAATAGTGTGACTAATTCTAGCAACTTGCAAAACTGAAATTAAATTTCTCCTAAGTTTAGGCACATTTAGGACATTATCAAGTAAGTTTCCTTCAATTACAACATTGCCAACACCTTCTACTTGAAGTCTAGTATTATCACCAATGACAACTGAATTTGAAGAGTGCTTATGAAAGTCCACAAACTTGTCCTTTTAAAAACACATATGGTTAGTGCATCTAGAATCTAACACCCATTCATTAGAATTAGATGAGTCAATGGAGTAGAGGGCACAAACAAAGGCATTTTTATTAGAATTTTGATTTACATTGTTGTTATTTTTCTTTCCCTTGCCAAACCATTTCTTAGGTCCTTGTCCCTTAGCCTTTTCTTGCTCTTCCTTTTCTACAATATTCTTCTTCTTGAAACAATTTTGTTCCTTGTGGCCTTTCTTGCCACAAAAGTTACAAGTGAAATCAACTCTATGCTTGTTGGGTTGAAAATTTTAATTTTTCCTTCCCTTGTATTTATTCTTGAAGGAAGCCTTAGTGGCACTCAAGGCAACATTCTTCTCCTTGAAAACTTGACCATTAACTTTGTATCTATTAAGAGACTCTTCATGTTGAATCAATAATTGTGAAAGAGTGTTGAGAGGAATGCCATCCTCTTCTTGCTCTAGCCTAGTCTCAATAATGGTGACAAAATTATTGAACTTGCTTGACAAGTTCCTCAAAATGATAAAGCTTTAGAGCTTCTCACTTATCCAATCACAATTACAAGCCAATGGTTGAGTTCTCATGTCTTTCATCTTTGAGAGGAAGATCAAGGCACTTTCTTCTTCACCTTGCATAGTGCTAAGAATTTTGGACAATAAAGTGAATTTCCTTGATGTGTTGGACCCTAGATGGACTTGTTTTAGCAAATCCCATGCATATTTAGCATGCTCACAATGGCTTATAGTGATCAATATCTCATCACTCACACTATTGATAATCATGGAAAGTGCAAGGTGACTCTTGTTGTTGTATGTCTCAAGTGCCCTTTCTTGGGTTGGGATTGCTTCATCTCCATTCACAATGGGCCATAACTTTCTTGCTTGAAATTCAACCCTCATCCTTGGTTCCCATATTCCAAAATTTGATCCATCAAGGATATGCTTAGGTGTGAAGGAGATTCCATGATTAGCCATTCTAGAAAGTGAACATAATAAAAACATAAGATGCATTGGTAAAGGAAATAAACGATGCAATAAGAAAGTAGATAAACATACTTGCATATATAAAAAAAACATAACTTTCAAGTAATCTACTTTTCAATCATCAAATATAATCATCATGAAAGATAAACATCATGAAAAATAATCAAAATTAAGCATCATCAAGGGATATAAGCATTATCATGAAAGATAATCATCATCATGAAATACTATAACCATATTGCAATAAAAAACTATCACCATATTGCAATTGAATAAAGGAAATAAACCAAGATCAACTTGCAATAAGAAGGTAACTAACCATAACAATCATCTTGCAACAAAATAAACTAACTTGAATTGAGCTATAAAATATTTGTTAAATGTTAAATAGTCAATAAGTTAGTAAGTTAGTGTTCATTTTAAGGTTTTGCTATAGCCTAATGCATTGCCAATTCATCTCACCCAAGGTCAACAAAGCTACCCAAAAGGGTATGGATACGAGGACCCAAAAAGGATTTGCTACTGATAGAGCGTATTCTTTTGGATTCAATAGGTGTTTAGCAAATATAAACTATGTTGCAAGATTAAGTAAATTTTAATCAAATACTAAAGTTGTGGTTAGTAAGTTGATTCATTTTTAACCTTCTTGATTAATATGAAAATTAGTAAATTGTAAGTTAGTTGGTTAGTAGATTGTTTTGTAGCAAGTTAGTAAGTTAGTAGTTAGATTAGTTGAGATGCAAAATAGGCAAAATAGGTAAAACATAAATACACACACACACACACACACACACACACACCTCTCTCTCTCTCTCTCTCTCTCTCTCTCTCTCTCTCTCTTATCTATTACTTTCATTATGAGAGATACAAGTTACATTAATTTACATTATGCTTCAAGCAAATGCTTGAGAGAGATTAGAAGAAATTAATAAACATAGGGCGAAGAGAGTGAAAAGTTGATCCGGAATTGCCTTGTATACTCCAAAATATACTTGGATAACCTTGCAAAACAAGCAAACTCAAAAATAACCATTATTAATGTGAGAAAAAAAATGACTATAAGGTCTAAATTATTTGACAATTTGACTAAAAAGTTGCCAAAATTTGCATAAAAGGATTCTAGTTGCATTATACAATAATAAAAAATGCATTTCAATTTATGCAAAAAAAAATGACTATTAGGTCTTAAAATAAAATAAATGACTATTTTTTATTAAAAAACAGAATAATAAATGACTATTTTTTTTTATTAAATGATTGTTTTTTTTTTTATTAAAAAACAAAATAATAAAAAAAGACTATTTTTTTTTATTAAATGACAGTTTTTTTATTAAAAAATAGAATAATAATAAAAAAATTCAGATTGTACAGCAAAATGGGTGGGGGGCCATTTGGCCCCCAAATAAAAAAAATTGCCTCAAATTTATTTTTCACCAAAATAGGGCAAATAATATATAAAAATAGGGTTTTTGGGCCTTTCAGACGCAACCATGAAGTCCGTTTGGCTCCAAAACCCTTCCAGAAAAAGCTCAATGCCAAAAAATTATAGATTTAAAATAAAAACACCATTTGCAAAAGATCTAACAACTAGATTAAAAAAACACAATAAATATATAAACCCTAATGGCAGATTTGCAAAATAAGTTTGCCCAAATATCAAATGCATGCATTAAAAAATATATATACCTTAATGGGTTTTTCACCTCAAAGGATTGAAGATACTTGATGGAGATCCCAACCACTCTGATACCTAATGTGAGACAAGCAAAGTCTTTCCAAGATCGAAGAATGCTCCACAAAATCAATCACACACAAAAGAGGAAAACCCACAACACCAATATTAAGTGGTAAAACCCTACTTCAAATGAAAAAGGAAAACATCCACTATGAAGCTCACTATATTACTCAATGATTTAACAATACAAAAATGCTTCAATGTTATGCAACAATATGCATCAACATGATATTTCCAGATGTAGTAGAGAACACCCCTATTTAAAGAGAAGCTTTTCTACTACAACCTTAAAATTGCCCTAATCTTATCACAATCTTATCTTGAGATGTGTGACAAATATTATCACAATATTATCTTGAGATGTGTGACAAGTGACATCTATCAAATATTAAAAAGTGATTCGTTACTTTTTAATATTTACTAGAAAAGGAGAAATAACTTATTTTCAAAAATTAAATATTCCTAGCACCCTTATTTTATTTATTAATTGGGTGGGAATATTTTTACATAAAATAAAATTATTTTGTAATTCAAATATTATTCTTTAGACTTTATATTTTAGTCTAAGAATAATTTACATAATGTTGCATTACATATTCCAATAGATCCAAACCACTTATGGTAGAAGAAGTATTTTAGCTTTAAATTCTTAAGGTTATCCTGGGACCTGACTTCTTCGTGGAGAGTGAAATATTGTTTTCTCACAAATTTTTTTTGGTATCATTGCAAAGGAGGAAAAAATATGATGTTTTCATCACACTTGAGAGCTTTGTACCTTGGCCAGAACAAGGAAAAAGAAATGTATATATTTACATCAATTCAAATCTTGCATATGATACTCAATGGTTGGAGCTCTTTACTATTATGAATCATGATACCTTTATTCACAAAGATAGAACATATTTGGAACCAAGTAGGAATGATATTAGTTAGGCTAAATGGGCATGGAATAAGAGTATTCTATATTTTGATCTAATAAGTAAAATAAGAAATTTATTTCTTATCCTTTTCCTTGTAGAAAAATTAGATTTTTTTTTTAAAGTTTAATTTTTTTCAAAAATGTCACTCTAGGGCTATTTGGGAGGGCAAACTTCCAAATGCCACAACTTTTGCATGCAAAAGCTTTTTGAACCTTTTTTTCAAATCATGTATTTTTTTTAGCTATTTGAATTAATGGTATTTGTTCAAGGACATATTACAAGTGAAGGGACATTTCATTATCTGATTATCTTCCAAATCTATTGCCCTATTTCAAAAGAAAATTTTTACCATATTTTATGCAATAAGAATTTTTGGTCTACATTTATGGGATATATAGTGGTATTTGTGATAGTTACAACATTTTTTTATCCTTTCGGAGACATACAAGAAAAGGATTTAGGATATTTTTTAGTCAGTCCCTCTTTCTCCTTTGGCCTATTGATTTAGCTTATTCGTGAAGATCTAATATTTCATGATCTCTTATTTCTTATATTATTTGTATAGGTACTTTTGAAATTTTGTTATCACTTTTTTGATAAATAAATTTATGCAAACTCTCTATTGATAATGGGAATTAGGTATCCTAAGGGTAAGTTAACATTTCCAAACAAGGAGATGCATGTTGTAAAAAAGAAAGCTATGCTTCCAAGTCTTACCTTATGCAACTATTAAAACTTGAGATAACTTTCAATGGGAGAATTATTGACTTCTCTTCCTCATATGGAGTATTAGCATAAATGTTTTTTAGAAATGTATAGGAGTATTTAATATTAGTAGTGATGACTATAGTCTAGACTAAGAATATTCTTGTGTAGAGGTGTTTTTGCATCAATATATTTTACATGATGATGGGGATCAAGATGAGTCTTCCCTAAGTGTGGAGGCCCACTAAAGCATCCATTATTATGGAAAGATATCATTGTCACTAATATATTATTTCCTTGGCCCCTCACTTTATATTATAAGGTTTTGAAAGTGTAATGTGGCCTATGAACAAGGCTAATATTGTATGATGCAATCCTGTATAGGACTATGGAAAATCATTGTACAAATGTATTTAATGTATTGTATTATTTTATTATATAATCCCTATAGGCCACAATTGATCTTGTTATGGTTAAACCCACTTTACAACTTGTAATTAATCTTAATCTATCTCATTATTTTATCTTAGGTTAAACTTATATAAATAGGGTTTTGGTATTAGTATTAATACTCCTTACCACTCCATCCATTGTATTAGAGTATTGTGTATTTTATCTACAAAGTGAATATTTATGGTTCCTATTAATGCTCACTATATCTTTCTCTCTTTTGTTATTTTTATGCTTTCTATATAAGATTTGAATGTATGGATTGCTTTTATTTATTTTTAATAATGAAAATAGGAATGAATTACAATATACTGCACCCTTATGCAAAGTCCCTAGATATATCATCATACTTATCCAGTAAAATGGAAATTAAACTTAATACACATTGAGCATATTTAAAACTAAGTAATTCATTATTCTATAAGTTACTCACCTTTTAAGGTCTGTCTTGGTTTCTAACCCTTGGCTCCTAATGATTTTACCTTATCTCTACCTTATCCTTCCACAACATATTTTCAAAAACAAGATACAATATCATTTATCCAACATGTATAGTCTCTTCAAGCTAAGGTATTTTAGATTCTTCAAAGACTCACGAAAAGTAGAAACAACTCATGGATCATAATTGTATCCAAAATTATTTTCAAATTAGAGATAAAGTTTGGTTGTACTTGGACAAATATCATTTCTAGAACAAGTCTCATAGGAAGGTCAAGTCTCTTCACTATGAACCCTATACTATCTTTTAATAAGAGTTTGATAATGCTTTTTGACTTGATTTTATAGCTCACTTGGAGATTCATGATGTTGTAAATGTTGATCTCCTAAAACCATATCATGAGCCAACATTAGATTCAAAGATTCCAATCAGGCATCTTATAAATATTTATAATTTCTAGTTTTTGGTTAATGTATATCATGTTTTAACACACACTTATCAAATTCTATGTGACTCCATTACCTCTTACTTTATAGCCAAACATGGATAACTTCCACATCAATATTTATGTATTTCTTAGGGTTTATGGATTTCTCACCATAATATGTCTTAGTTATTCCCTTCTCTGTTATGAGCATTGGTATCTAATACTTCTATTTTTAGAAGGGATCATGAGGAATACTGTGTCAATTTGTTTACCAGGTTTCTGCTAGCTTGAATGTTTTTTCAACTATTTGTAACTAGTTATGTTTGCTTTTGGTTTTGGATGGTTTGGTATTAACTCCTTAGACCATTATATATTGGTATATTTCACCTTTGTAAGCCTACTTAAGGCCTTCTATTATTAATGTATATCAGCCAAAAATATTGCCATATCATCTACACATTCCATGAGGTGATCATAAGATATTCAATTTAGAACCAAACAAAGAGAATAGCTATGAGTACTATGACATGTGTTGAGATGCCAATAAAACATACCATATATGCACCTATTACAAAATGTGCCTATAGAAACAAGAGGTCCACACCCTCTATAGATGATTTTGTTGCCACCATTGATGCATTAACTTTGATAAGAGCTACTAGGGGTATAATAACATAATCCACTTGGGACCACATAATGCAATGGATCCAGTTCAAGTAAGCTAAGGGAATGGATTTATGTATGCATCCACACACACACACATGTGTGTGTGTGTGTGTGTGTGTGTGTGTGTGTGTGAGAGAGAGAGAGAGAGAGAGAGAGAGAGAGAGAGAGAGAGAGAGAGAGAGTGCATTAACTTTGATAAGAGCTAATAGGGATATGTTAACATAATCTACTTGGGACCACATAATGCAATGAATCTAGTTAAAGTAAACTAACAGAATGGATTTATATATGCATGCACACATGTGTGTGTGTGTGTGAGAGAGATGTATTAACTTTGATAAGAGCTACTAGGGGTATAATAACATAATCCACTTGGGACCACATAATGCAATGGATCTAGTTCAAGTAAGAGAGAGAGAGAGAGAGAGAGAGAGAGAGAGAGAGAGAGAGAGAGAGAGAGAGAGAGAGAGAAAGAAATATATTTTGACACCAAATTATTTAAACAAATAGTATGCTCAACTTCATCAAGGAGTAGGTGCTGCTATGAGTGAAAATTAAAGGAGTGTGTTATAAATAAATTTTAGAATAGGGATATACTTTTTATATTAACACACACACATAGATAGATTCTGTGTGAGAGAGATAATAGGTAATAATCCTACCATAAGAACTATTACAATCACCACTATGTTTGAGATCACCAATGGGATGGAGGGTCCTAGTCATGAAACCTAGAGCATGGGTTAGGTGAAGTTACCTTATCCAACTTGAAGGACATGGTGCAATTATAGAGGTAGATGGTTGCTAATAAGTACCAAAAGCTACACCATAGGAGCATAGAGGGGAAGAGGTTATGTATATAAATATATTATGTGGTACATAGATACCTATATTTATAGATACACCCATAGAACTTATAGATCTAGAATTATAAAAAGAGATAGTAGTAATAAAATAAATAGCAAGCCATATCAAAATTATAGAAGAAAGAAAATAACTTGCAACATGTAGAGATATAGGAAGAGCAACAAAGGGGAACTAGCAAGTATAGGATAGCTTCTAAGAATATAACTATAGAGGAAGAGATAAGAGAAAATTTAAGCAACTTAGAGGAGGAGATCCAAAGCGGGTCCCTAACCTTGAGAACTTTGATACTATATAGACCAATAAGGACCTCAAACCAAATGTGGAGGCTAGAGTTATTGGAGTGCATATATTGAGACTCAAGAGATAAGGATTGACATGCTATACTTATATCCAACCATTATTGATATGACACATTAAGAGGGGGATTTTGATTTATACACCTTTCAAATTATGCACATGTTTACTTTCTTGATATGTTGACATGTTGTAGATATTGCATTGCTGAGATATATAGGTGAGAAATTCTAATAGATAAAATGGTGATAAAATTTAACATATCATAGTGACAAATAGACAATGTCTATATAGATCAATCATTTAAGGCACTTACATAACTTAGAAAGATAAAGCATTAAAAGAACCTATATATAAAAACTAGAATACATTTAAAGATTATATATATATAGAGAGATTATTTATAGTGTTAATGTATCTAGATGCAAGTATGAGACAAATATATAGAGTATCTATGTTTTAAAGTTTTATAAACCAAACAAGTCTGATCAACAATATTTATAAATAGTTTAAAATATTTTGGATTAGGATTTCGTTGGTTTAAAAAATATAAGCCTAATTTCATATTAACATATCTCTACAAATATTTTTCTATTTAATTAATTTATATATATATATCAGATTTTATTTAATTTTTTCCTTTCATTAATTTTTTTT
Source organism: Wollemia nobilis (assembly GCA_028583015.1). NCBI lineage: Eukaryota > Viridiplantae > Streptophyta > Pinopsida > Araucariales > Araucariaceae > Wollemia > Wollemia nobilis. The sequence goes on along the minus strand of JAQPPZ010001804.1, from coordinate 741,400 downwards.
TGAATTTTAACCTGAATCTTAACACTTTTATCAAGTAAAAATCATCAGTTTTCTTTTCCTCCATTCATTCATATGCTCTATAATTGATTTTTTTTCATTTTGTTTCGGAGGATTATGGGGTAGTTATGAAGCATAACCTTACCAGTAGAATAGAGACCAAATTATTTTATTAAAGATTTTTTTGAATTCTAACCTGAACCTTAACACTTTTATCAAGTACAAATCATCAATTTTCTTTTCCTCTCTTCATTCATATGCTCTATACTTGATTTTTTTCATTTTTTTTCTAAGGATTGTGGAGTAGTTATGAAACATAACCTTAGCAGTAGAACAAAGACCAAATTATTCATTGAATGTGACCCTCACTCGTTGATTTTATATCCAAAGAATGAACCTTTTTCTTTGAATTATCACCAAATTTTTCCTCCTCAAATAGAATTTTTAAACTTCCACCATGATATGCATAGATAAAAGGATCCTGCAATTGTAATCGTAGACATCCATTATTTTGTTAAAAAATCTGCTTTAATCACATGAACACTAATGATCTTTACCAAATAATATGAAGCTCAGATTTGAATTTTTATAGTAGGAACGTGCTCATTTAAACCAAAGTGTTCAACGTCCTTTAATATCTAGACTCACTATTTGTCTTCTTGTAATCTCAGGTTTCATATACTTATAACATCAAAAAAATAAAAAATAAAAAAGGTTGCATATAATTATAACTAGTTTTAGACATTTACGGACTAGAAAAGCAAAAATAAAGGTGATTAAACTAGTTTTTATATATTTTTAGCTTAGTTTTGTTCTATTTTGATGGTATAGTTTAAATTTATTTGTGTGCACTCTTTCATTAATCTAGGTCTACTCAAGATAGATCCACATGTGCTATTAACAACTTGTTTTGGTTGTGTGCAGGTCTTTGAAATTCATTTAAATTGTGGTGGTAGGCATAAACCCACCTCCCTTTGAGGTTATCAAAGAAGATAAAGAAAATCATAATCATAGTTGGAAAAGGGCTTCCTTATTGGAAGACCCTCATTTGTAGCCTAAGGGACATGTGTAAAGGATCCAATTTTTAATACCTTTTATATCAATTGAATGACATGTTTTAATTTGACTACAACCATTTACCACCATGAAAAAATAAAAATTCATTCATCCAAAAATACAATCCATACAATGAGACAAAGATATAGGTAATACCCCTAAGGCAACACAACACCAATAATACTCCTTAAGGAATAACTCCACAAGGTCTCCTAGGATGAGAGGCTACTTCATGGGCAAAGACAACTACAAGAGAATATATAGTATGAATGATCATGAATATTGTGCTAGCATATCCTTTATTTATATACCCAACTTACAATGCTACTTTGTGAAGGGTATAACCCTAATCCTAGCCAAATTCTGAATCCTTATCCAACTCATTATCATAAAATAATATTATAATACAATCAACCTTGGATTATGTATGGCCCATTCCAACTATCCAAAATATAATATCATATCCCCATATACCTATACCTATTACCATAACATATCACATGTAGTGTGATGTACTGCGCTTCCTACACCATTATGTAGTTTGTTGTAGCTCAAAATACACCAATGGAAAGTTAGGTTTGAGTTGTCCTTTACCCATTCCCACTTATCATTACAAAATAATATCTATGGACTTGATAAATGATTTTCCAATGATACTTCAATGCCATTATTATGTTATTATGGTTTTCAATCGCTTCAACAAGATGGCTAAGTTCATTCCTTATCACAAGACCAGTTTTACAAGTGACTTAGCCTACTTTTTATTTGAATTAAATTTGATAGCTATTTGGTCTCCCCACTAGAATTTTATTTTACCATGACTCATTTTTTGTGGGCCACTTTTGACAATTAATGTGGATTTTTTTTGAGTTTATCTCAAAATTTTCATGGCTTTTCATCCCTACTTAGATGGTTAGATAGAGGTGGTGTATTGAAAGTGTAATCTAACCTTTGACCAAGGCCAACTTTGTATGATGTAATATTTAATAGGCCTATGGGAAATATATATATATATATATATATATATATATATATATATATATATATATATATATATATATATATATATATATATATATTTAATTTATGTATTATTTTATTATGTAAGCCCTATAAGCCACAATTACCTTGTTATTGCTAAACCCACCTTATGACATGTAACCAAATTTAAATGCTCTTGTTATGTTATCTTTGGTTAAAATTATATAATTAGGGTTTACATATTGGCATAAATACTCCCCACAAATCCATACATTATATCAAATCATCATGTATCTTATCTATAAATAACATAGAAAGTATTGATGGTGCCTATGGATGCCCACCATATTTCTCTCTTTCATCTTTGTTATGATTTCTATATACTATTTGAGTAGATGAATCGCTTCTATATATTTCTAGAAATATATGTGAATTCCAACATGGTATCAGAGTGAGTGTGGAAATTCAGAGCTTGGTCACACATAATTTTGTTTAAGCCTCCAATATTTCTTCAACTTCTAGGATGCATTACTTCTTCAAGATTTATAAGAAAATTCAGGAAAAAAAGGTAAAGGGAAGATCCAATTTGTTTTTCTCTAATTATTCTTATTGTTTTTGGAGAATTTATGCCTACTTTAAGTTATGCTACATTGTTACTGAAATATTTTTTCCTTGTTTTATGTAGATCCAAATCACTTATAGTAGAAGAAGTATTTATGATTTAAATTCATAAGGGTATCCTGACTTCTTTGTGGAGAGTTAAACATTATTTTCTCAATAAAAACGTCTTCGTATCATTGCAAAGGAGGAAAAAATATGATGTTTTCATCCCACTTGATAGCTTTGTTCCTTGGCTAGAACAAGGAAAAAGAAATGTATATATTTACATCAATTCAAATCTTGCACATGATACCCATTTAAATGGTTGGAGCTTTTTAATATTATGGATCATGATGTCTTTATTCACAAAGATAGAACATATTTGGACCCAAGTAGGAATGACATTAGCTAGGGTAAATAGGAATGGTATAAGAGTATTCTATCTTTTGATCTAATAAGCAAAAGAAGAAATTTATTTCTTATCCTTTTTCTTGTAGAAAAATTGGAAGGAATTTTTTAAAATTTGATGTTTTTCAAAAATGTCACTCTAGGGCTATTTGGGAGGGCAAACTTTCAGAGGCCACAACTTTTGCATGCAAAATTTTTTTGAATCTTTTTTTCAAATAGTGTATTTTTTTTAGCTATTTGAATTGGTGGTATTTGTTCAAGGAAATACTACAAGTGAAGGGACACTTCATTATCTGATTATCTTCCAAATCTATTAACCTATTTCAAAGGGAATTTTTTACTCTATATTATGCAATAAGAATATTTGGTCTACATTTATAGGAGATATAGTGGCATTTGTGATACTTACAACACTTTTTTAGTCTTTTGGAGACATACAAAAAGATAATTTAGGATATTTTTTAGTCAATCCCTCTTTCTCCTTTGGCCTATTAATTTAGCTTATTCATGAAGATCTAATCTTTCACGATATCTTATTTCTTTTATTCTTTGTCTAGGTACTTTTGAAATTTTGCTATGGATTTGTTGATAAATAAATTCATGCAAAATCTCTATTGATAATGGAAATTAGGTAGCCTAAGGGAAAGTTAATGTTTCCAAACGAGGAGATGCATGTTGTAAATGCTTTCTAAGTCTTACCTTATGAAACTATTAAAACTTGAGATAAATTTCAATGGGAGTATGCTTCATTTCTCTTCCTTCTATGGAGTATTAGCATAAGCGTTTTGTGGAAATGTATAGGAGTATTTAATATTGGTACTGATGACTATGGTCTAGAATAAGGAGATTCTTGTGTAGAGGTGTTTTTGCATCAATAGATTTTACATGACAATGGAGATCAAGATGAGTCTTCCCTAAGTGTGGAGGCCCACTAGAGCATCCATTATTAGGGTAAGATATCATTGTCACTAATGTATTATCTCATTGGCCCCTCAATTTAGATTATAAGGGGTGTTGAAAGTGTAATGTGGCCTATGAACAAGGCTAATATTGTATGATGCAATCTTGTATAGGACTATGGGAAATCATTGTACAAATGTATTTAATGTATTGTATTATTTTATTATATAATCTCTATAGGCCATAATTGACCTTGTTATGGTTAAACCCACTTTACAACTTGTAATTAATATTAATATCTCTAATTATTTTAGCTTAGGTTAAACTTATGTAAATAGGGTTTTGGTATTAGTATTAATACTTCCTACCACTCCATCCATTGTATTATAGTATTGTGTATTTTATCTATAAAGCGAATATTTACGGTTCCTACGAATGCTCACTATATCTTTCTATCTTTTATCCTTTTTGTGTTTTCTATATAATATTTGAATGGATGGATTTCTCACCATCAAAAGTCTTAGTTATTCCCTTCTCTGTTATGAGCATTGGTATCTAATACTTCTATTTTTAGAAGGGATGATGAGGAATAATTTGTCAATTTGTTTTTTACCAGGTTTCTACTAGCTTGACATTTTGTTTCAACTATTTGTAAGTAGTTATGTTTGCTTTTGGTTTTGTATGGTTTGGTATAACTCTTTAAACCATTATATATTTGTATGTTTCACCTTCATAAGCCTATTTAAGGCCTTCTATCATTAATGCATATCAGCCAAAAATATTTCCATATCATCTACACATTCCATGAGGTGATCATAAGATATCCAATTTAAAACCAAACAAAGATAATAGCTACGAGTATTATGACATGTTTTGAGATGCCAATAAAACATGCCATATATGTACCTATTACAAAGGGTACCTATAGAAACAAGAGGTCCACATCCTCTATTGATGATTTCATTACCACCATTGATACAATAACTTTAATAAGAGCTACTAGGGGTATAACAACATAATCCACTTGGTATCACATAATGCAATGGATCCAGTTCAAGTAAGCTAAGGCAATGGATTTTTGCATGCATGCACATGTGTGTGTGTATGAGAGAGAGAGAGAGAGAGAGAGAGAGAGAGAGAGAGAGAGAGAGAGAGACCATATTCTTTAAAAAAATAGTATGCTCAACTTCATCAAGGAGTAAGTGCTACTATGAGTGAAAATTAAAGGAGTGTGTAGATTGATAAAATATTATAAATAAATTATAGAATGGGGATATAATATTTATATTAACACACACACACACATAGATAAAATGTGTGTGAGAGAGATGATAGGTAAGACCCTTACCATAAGAACTATTACAATCACCATTGTGTTTGAGATCACCAATGGGATGGAGGGTCCTAGTCATGAAACCTAGAGCATGGGTTAGGTGAAGTTATGCTACTATGAGTGAAAATTAAAGGAGTGTGTAAATTGATAAAATATAATAAAAAAATTATAGAATAGGGATATAATATTTATATTAACACATACACACATAGATATATTGTGTGTGAGAGAGATAATAGGTAAGACCCCTACCATAAGAACTATTACAATCACCACTGTGTTTGAGATCACCAATGGGATGGAGGGTCCTAGTCATGAAACCTAAAGATAACTATAGCTTCTAAGTATAGGATAACTTCTAAGAATGTAACTATAGAGGAAGAAATAAGAGAAACTTCAAGTAACTTAGAGGAGGAGATCCAAAGGGTGTCCCTAACCTTGAGAACTTTGATATTATATAGATCAATAAGGACCTCAAACCAAATGTGGAGGCTAGAGTTATTGGAGAGTGCACAATGTGTAAGACTCAAGAGATAAGGATTGACATGCTATACTTAGATCCAACCATTATTAATATGATACATTGAGAGGGATATTTTGATTTATACACCTTTTAAATTATGCATCTATTTACTTTCTTGATATGTTGACATGTTATAGATATTACGTTGATGAGATATATAGGTGAAAAATTCTAATAGAAAAAAATAGTGATAGAATTTAACATATCATAATAACAAATACATAATATCTATATAGATCAATCCATAATATCTATATAGATCAATCATTTAAGGCACTTATATAACTTAGAAAGATAAAGCATTAAATGCAACTATATAAAAACTAGAGTACATTATATATATGGAGAGAGATTATTTATAGTGTTAATGTATCTAGATGCAAGTATGAGATAAAAATCTAAAGTATCTATGTTTTAAAGTTTTATAAACCAAACAAGGCCGATCAACAAAATTTATAAATAGTTTAAAATATTTTGGGTTAGGATTTTATTGATTTAAAAAACATAAACCAAGTTTCATATTAACATACCTCTACAAAGATATTTCTATTTAATTAATGTTATATATATCAAATTTTATTTAATTTTTTCCTTTTATTAATTTTTTTTTGAATTTTAACCTGAATTTTAACACTTTTATCAAGTAAAAATCATCAGTTTTCTTTTCCTTCATTCATTCATATGCTCTATACTTGATTTTTTTCATTTTGTTTCGGAGGATTGTGGGATAGTTATGAAGCATAACCTTAGCAGTAGAACAGAGAACAAATTATTTTATTAAAGATTTTTTTTAATTTTAACCTGAACCTTAAAAATCATCAATTTTCTTTTCCTCCATTCATATGCTCTATACTTGATTTTTTTCATTTTGTTTCTGTGGATTGTGGGGTAGTGATGAAACATAACCTTAGCAGTGGAACAGAGACCAAATTATTCGTTGAATGTGACCCTCACTCGTTGATTTTATATCCAAAGTATGAACCTTTTTCTTCGAAATATCACCAAATTATTCCTGTTCAAATAGAATTAGAATTTTTAAACTTTCACCATGATATGCATAGACAAAAGGAGCCTGCAGTTGTAATCGTAGACATCCATTGTTTTGTTAAAAAAACTGCTTTAAACACATGAACACTAATGATATTTACCAAATAATATGAAGCTCAGATTTGAATTATTATAGTAGGAATGTGCTCATTTAAACCAAGTGTTCAACGTCCTACAATATTTAAATCCTCCTATGATTTATCCATGGCCAGTATCATCATAAAGGTTAAATACTGGAAAGAAATTCTGACCTTCCATCTTGGAAATATGTTTGCTCACTTTCCCTACACAGCCCTTACAATGCAGAGATACCTTCATCACCACCATCTGCTGAAACAATTTTACTTTAGCGGGAAGCTGTGGCATATCTTGTCCAATTGATATATCAATGGTGATGGGTTTTATCAAATCACCTTCTTACAAGTCCATGTTGTAATGAAAATGATTTTATCAGGCAAGTTCAAGATACTAAGTGTAAATAGAGAAGCTGAACATATTACGTATCACATACATGAAAGAAACAGAAGTTACTGTATTCCACAACATGCTTAAATATAAAATGTTAGGAACTGTCTGCTGCAAGTTTTAACAATTGGCATATCTAATCTAAGAAAAAGAGCAACCAAATGGCCTATAATCTGCTATACCTCATTTGATGCAGATGATTTAGAATCATTCCATTGCTGATGGGTTTGAACAGATGACTGAGACCTAGGAATGACACTGGCCTGCTCTTGCTCAAATTTATCAACTGCAAATGTGTTCTTGGTACTTGAATTCTTGTGACTGCTGTGTTGCCTTGGCCTTTGATGCCTCCGATCCCTAGTGTGTTCGCCGTTTCTATTGAAGTGATGTTCGTGAGCTTTATCATGAACTTCTAAAACTATGCTGCCTTGTCTGTCCAAGATTCTTGTCCGTTCCAAAGCTTTATAACTGCTCGGCCTCACCACAGATCTCTTATCCACACTCATGCACACAGCAGTGGAAGCCTGGGATGCACACATCATCTTGGTTCCTCTCATCTTGATAATCACAACACCAAACCATAAGCCAGAACCTATGCTGATACGAGGTAAATAACATAACTGATACACACTTTCATAAAAACCATCATAGAGATTGTCTTTGGCTGCTGATCGTGGGTTATAACCACTATTTGGGACTGCTCCCAACAGTCTATTCTTTTGGTGGTTGTTGTCCTAGGCTTGAGACAGATACCACCCTCCGTAACTTGCAGTTCCGTGCACTGCTCCCAACAGTCTATTCGTTTGGTGGTTGTTGTCCCGGGTGTAAGACAGATACCACCATCAGTAACTGGCAGTTCCGTGAACTCAGTATAAACTATTACCTTTCCTAAAACTAGCACGGTGCCGCCAAAAAATTTAAACCTAATTTTTTTTTAACAAATACTCAATTTTGCCCATCCACTAGCCCTTCAGACTGGGAATCAGATTTATTGGCCACAAACTGCATCATAGGTACATTGTCGTTGCCTGCGAGAAGGAATGAATTTCGAATCAGCAAAAGGAAAAGATCATGACATCAACGTGGCAAGTTAAGAGAAGCCACGCACCTTTATGAAAACCACGGAAAGAATGGGATCTCAATCAAATGCCGGAATCCAAGATGAAGACAATTATGGACAGTTACAGATTACACAGCATACGAGAATATGGTCTAGAAAATATCAGAATCTTAAAATCCTACAAATCCATGTTTAACGAATGGAGGCCTCCATTCTTCCCTTACAAGAAACGGACAATTTTGGCAAATTTTGGGATTCCTGCTTGATATCGACAGGATACATATTCATAAACGAGACCTTATTTAGCTGGATATATTCTAGTGATGGCATGGCTAAATAGGTACTCTTTGGTGTAGCTTCTAGAAATGCCTTCTAAGGTTAAAGGGTATTCCAACCTTGACAGAACATTCCCATTGTTCTACATATTAATACCAGCAATACATATAATTCCATCCATAAAAATTTAACTTTAATTATTTTTAAAGGTTAGATGGATTAGTAAGTGCAGATGTAGGTTGGCACTACCAAAAAAAATCTAGGTTCAAACCTTAGGGCAAAGTCAATCCTTTGTAAAGATAGTAGTCTGATATGAATCTTCTAGGTGCCAAAGGAACAATCCTCTGAGTACATTCCAAAAGAATTAGAGTACTAATACCTGGTAGTCCATTTCACCTCAGTAATTAATAACAAGATGAAATAAGAGTTATAAAAAATCAACTTTCACTAAATTGTACAAACTCTGAATGTGGTTTTTGCATAAGATATTCCATCCACAGTAAATTCAAAGGCAACACCATCCTCAACTTTTTAAAAGGGAAGCTGACAAAATCTTTTGATTTGTGTTCATCCTAAAACCCAAAAGAGCCAAAGCTGGCTGACCTACTGAACAGTCCTACTCACCATTGTCCAAAAGAGAAATCAACGTTGTCCTTGCATAATTATTGTCTTATAATTTCGACATTTTAGACTCTAGACATAAAGGAGTATTCGCCGGTTTTGTTTTTTTGTTGGACCCCAGAAAAGTGAGGAATCTTTTCTGCAACGTGGAGGACGAAAATCTGTGCACATTCCCTGTTTCAGATTTAAAGTCCTCTATTCATGGTCGTCTTAATATCCACAGAATAACATTGAGAGTAATGAAGTGATTGGAACCTGGGAAGCCATGTGGGACTGCACTAGCAATTAATTATTTGGAGTGCAGGCGGTGCAAGATCGAATCCCGTGGCTTTCAAGAATTTGTTTCTCATGACTCTGCGTTGTGCGATGGAATGCCACGCCTAGTAGCGTGGCCTAACTGCCCCCCTCGCCTTTACACGGCAACACTGAGCATACGACACGTGTGGAGCGTTTTATATGAAAGGAGGTTTCTTTTTTGAATAATGGGATATTTGCTTTTGCTCTGCCCATCACAATAGCCACGGTGACAAAGAATTGTTGGCTTTCGCTGTTATTCTTTAGCCTGTGGTTAGATATTTCTAATATCACAAGGAAATTGTTGGGCCACCTCCAAATTAGAATATTGATGCTCTATTGATCGTTATTGAGTGCCACTATTTTTAGTAGCTGGTCAGTCTAAGGATTGCTTCCAACAAATTTATTTGGTCTTGTTTTTGTTGACTCGGCATGAGATGGGGACCACCGGTTACTAGGGGATCAGGATACTTCAAACAAGAAATAGATCGACGAGTTTATTCGTCTTGTTCTTGTTGATCCAGTGTGAGATGGGGACTATCGATCGCTCGGGGGACCATGATACTTTCAACAGGGACCATGATACTTTCAACAAGAAATAGATCGACAAGTTCGTACCGGTCTAGCTGAAAATCTCAGTCTATCAGAAATTGAGTGCACTTTAGTGTGAGGTACGTGTGCATTAGCGACATGATAACAAAGATGCTTGGGAGTATTATATTATTTTTTTGGTAGGAACCTTTACAAATCTTAGTCGATTGGATAAAGTGAAAATCAAAAGAATCGAATTGGAGGGCAGCACACCTTTAAGCATTCCATGACTACCAGCCGACCTATCGCTTTTGGTAAAAAATATACTAAATAAGTAACATAATCTTCCTGTTGAGTGTGTAGATAGTGAAGATTTTGGAACTCTAAATACAAAGTTCAAGGTTAAATCTTATGAGAAAGAGTTGTATATCATACTTCCATAACCAAAATATTGTTGGATAGTTGAACAACCATATATTCCATAAGAATCCTCTCATATGATTTATGACCTAACTTTGTGGACGTCAAAAACTATTTTATTATTATCTTCACATTATATGTTTATCTTTATATATATATATAGATGTGATATTATATTGTATAAGGGTTGGCATGGGCTACACATAACCAAAGGTTGATTATATTATAATACTATCATACTTGATACCTTTTTTATTCCATGTAGAACCATAATATTGTTGCCCTAAACTATGTCTTCAAAATTGTTGCCACTCCATTGTGGTCTATATGGCAATATGTTGCAACCTTAGCTAGATGTTCTACCTTCTTTGATTCTTCAACATTTGGCTTCACTATTTTAAATTCTTCTACATGTTCTTTCATGTTCCCTTTTTTTGGTGTGTCCTTGTGCTCTTCTATCAAAGCTTCCTTGGACTCTATTATTGTTTTTTTCATGAAACTTGTTGGTACTACTTCTTCCATTCCTACTTCTATCAAAGCTTCCTTGGACTCTATTATTGTTTTTTTCATGAAACTTGTTGGTACTACTTATTCCATTGCTACTTCCTTCTTTTATTTGTTCTTCAATTTGTTTCTTTGCAACCACAAATGAAGAATAAGATTCCTTATTCAATTAAATATTAAATTAAAATATTAATTAATAGTTTATTATTATTAACTAGTACTTAACTATTATTAACTAATAATTAGTTAATAGTTAATTTTTATTAATTAATAATTAATATAACCTTATGAAAAGTTAATTGAAAGACATATGAAACATCATGCCTACTTATGAGATGTAATATTTATATTGAAAAGTAATGAATGAGAATACTTGGTTTTTTATTTTCAATTCTATACCTTCTTGCCTGTTGTTTCCACATCAATGGTATTAGAGCATATCGATCCGCCTCTGGATCAAGTCACTCCATAACCTCTACCTTTTGTCCATTCAACATGATTGATTGCATTTCCAGACCGTTTAGACACCAAGGTATGCATTTTATTCATTCAACAGGACCGACTGTATTTTTGAACCATTCAAATTTTAACGAGTTTTAAAATTTGAGGCCTTAGCCTTTTGTCTATTTAATATGACCATCTAAATTTTTTGGACAGTTTTTGAACATCTAAGAGCTAGCACCATGTTGCCTAGCCCAATTTAGCTCCATGATCTATAGGAGATCCAAGAGCTAGCACAAATAGCCAAAGAACTATGTGCTCAAATTATAAAGAATATGTCAAATATGGAAGATACAACTTGGAAAGAGTTCCTTGGTATTGAGGACTTCAATTTGGACATAAAAAATGATTCCAACCCTACTTCATTAGCCATAAGCCTTATCTTTGTGGATAGAAGAATCAACATGACCAAAGCCAATTTGATGGATAAGATTAAAACTCTCGCCCAATCCTTGGAGACCCTAAAACAAGGATCGATATGCGCATGAACGAACTGTTCTATGTTTTATAAAATCCTCTTCTTCCTATAGGTTGGCACAAATTTATTTTAATATGTGCAAAAGAGGAAATTCCTACAATAAATTTTGTTGTTATGACTATAGAAGTTCCAAAAGTTGAGGCACCTCCTCTGCCTCCTATGGTGTATGTCACAAATGATGATATTCTTGACTAGAAGCTTGAAAATAGTTTGGAAAATGCATTTGAAGGTGTGATCATTGTGGAGAGAAACTCCTTGCTCTTCTTAATTAACACGGTCCACTACTCGATTAAACATAAACTCACACTCGAATCTTGAATGGACAAATCAAAATTTAAGAACAATAATTTAGTGATAAATGGATCACTAATTTAGGTGGGCACACCCTCTCTGTATAGGCAGTATGCGAATGTTGCAAATGAAGTTTGATAAAAGATGATCGATAATTTTAAAACAAAAAAATTGGACTTAAATAATAATCAAATGAAATCTTTCATAATATAGCCGATGACTATATTATTTTTGGTATGTAACATGACTCCCCTCCTCATAAAGCTTTGTCCTCAAAGATGGAAATGACTGGAAGATACTTTCAGATTCCTAGGTTGCATCTTCTTAAGGTAAATCCTACCACTTGATGAGAAATTTTTGGATGTGATCGAATATGAGTCTATGTGTTCTAGTTTGTAGCACTCCTTCTGGTTGTAGATAGATACACCCTTCTTCATCCAGCACTGGTAATTTTGACTGAGATTGTACTTTTTGGCCAATCACATTTTTGAGACAAGAGACATGAAACACTGGGTGTATGCGAGAATATTGGGGTAACTCTAGTTGATATGCTACCTCCCCAATGCGATGCACAATTCTATAAGGATCATAGAATCATGGTGCCAACTTCTAACTGGATTTGAGCTTCAATGATAGATTCTTGTAGGGTTGAAGACGTAAGAATACCATATCACCAATATTGAATGTTCTTTCTAAACGTTGCTTGTCTTGTTGCTACTTCATACGGTTTTATGCTTGGACAAAATTATCTTTCAAGATACTGAGCATTGCTTGTCACTTCTGTAACCAATCGTCGACTTGGTCCACTTTGGAAGATCCTCATACATAATCTACTCGTGTTGGTGGCTTTGTTGCATATAATGCTTCAGAAGGAGACATCTTAGTGGAAGAATGGTAAGAAGTATTGTACCACCACTCTACCAATGACAACCATTGACTCCATTGCTATTGTTTATCTTGTACAAAACATCTCAGGTAAGTACCAAAAAATTTGTTAACCACCTCTATTTGACCATCTGTTTGTGGATGGTATGCTGAAGACATGTTTAATTTGGTACCATGAAGTCGAAACAATTCTTTCCAAAAATTACTAGTAAAAATATGATCTCTATCACTTACAATATTTTTGGGCATCCTGTGCAATTTAAAAATTGAATCCATAAATACCTTGGCCACTTTGTTTGTTGAAAATGGGTGTTGCAAGGCCTGAAAATGAGCATATTTGGAAAGGCGATCAACTACCACAAAAATTATTGTTTTACCTTCTAACTTAGGAAGTCCTTCAATAAAATCCATGGATATATGTTCCCATTGACGATCTGGAATAGGTAATGGTTGAAGAAACCCCGGTGACTTAACTGTTTCACCCTTATTACATTGGCATACTTCACACTCATCTACCCACTGCTTGTCCTCTATTTTTAACCCTTTCCAAAAAAAGGATTTTTTAACCCACATATAGGTTTTTAGAAACCCTAAATGTCCTGTTGATGGAGAATCATGTGACTCCTCTAGAATCTATGATTTAAGTGGTGAGCTATGGGGGATGTAAATGTGATTATTCTTTCGTAATATTTGGTCATCATATGTGAAAAGAGGGTATTTAGAGGAACCCCTAGACAATTCCTAAATTATTTGAGTTGTTTCACTATTGGATAGCCATTCTTCCTACAACTGAGACACCCATTGTGAACATGGTCCTGAAATGGCATTAATGACTATTTCATCTTCATATTTTCTAGATAATGCATCAGCCACCACATTTTCTTTACCTTTCTTATATTCAACAAAAAAATCATATCCTAACAATTTTATCAACCACTTATTTTATTTGGGATAAGAAAACCTTTGTTTTAGAAAATGCTTGAGACTGCTATGATCAATTTTAATAATAAAATGACTATTGAGTAAGTAATACCTTCATTTTTCCACTGCGTGTAGAATATACAACATTTATTTTTCATAAGTAGATCTACCTAAATTCTTCCCTAAAAGTTATTTACTTTCAAATACCAAGGGATGAACCTCCTGCATTAGCACTGCACCAAAACCTATTCCTGAGGCATCACATGCAATGACAAATGGTTTTTGAAAATCTTGAGTGACCAAAACTAGAGTCTTACACATTGCCTCCTTGAGAGCCTCGAAGGCTTTGGTAGCTACTTCTGACCATTGAAAAGCATCCTTCTTAGTGAGATCCATGATAGGACCCGTAATTTTACCATAGTTACACACAAATTTGTGATAATATCTAGTGAGAAGCAAGAAACCACAAAGTTTCTTGATGGTTTTAGGCAAAGGCCAATCTTGTATTACCTTAATCTTATTGGGATCCACCTTAACACCTTCTTGAGATACTATATGACCGAGGTACTCAAATTATTGAACACCAAAGGAGCATTTATATTGTTTGACAAACAACTTTTCCTTGTGTAGGATATGGAGAACTCTGTCCACATGTGCTAAGTGATATTTCCATGATTTACTATAGATAAGTATGTCATCAAAGAAGACTAGCACAAATTTATGTAAGAATGGACGAAACACCTGGCTCATGAGACTTTGGAATGTATATGGTGCATTAGTGAGACCAAAGGGCATGACCAAGAATTCATAATGACCTTCATGAGTTTGAAATGTTGTTTTGGGAATATCCTCTTTCCTAACTCGGATTTGGTGAAACCCTGAGCGTAAGTCCAATTTGGTGAAGAATTTGGTATCAGGTAGCTCATCTAGTAAATCATCAATAACAGGAATAGGAAACTTATCTTTGATTGTGATTTTATTGAGAGGACAAAAAATTGGACACATATGCCAAGAATTGTCTTTTCGACGAGCTAAGATGACAGGTGAGAAATAAGGACTAGTACTATGACAGATGACACCATGGTCTAATAGTTATTGGACAATCTTCTCAATTTTTGTTTTCTGGGGTTGGGGATATCGATAAGGATGACCATTGGGTGGAATAATTCTTGACACAAGATGGATAGCATGGTCATGAGATACTTTGGGGGTAGGCCTTTGGGTTCTTGAAAAACTTCCTCATAATTAGCCACAATGTTTTGAAGATCTTCCTCTTTGATTTTCGACATATCTAGTTCTAAT
Source organism: Wollemia nobilis (assembly GCA_028583015.1). NCBI lineage: Eukaryota > Viridiplantae > Streptophyta > Pinopsida > Araucariales > Araucariaceae > Wollemia > Wollemia nobilis. Next base: position 726,006 of record JAQPPZ010001804.1, on the reverse strand, counting down.
TTCTCTATGCAATTGATTCGGGCTATGAATCCCCCACCATATTTTCTTAATATATTTTCCATGCTATGTGAACTTAAAAATTTTGATGGAGGTGTAGGTAATCCCTAAAGACAAATGGTACTTCCGTTAGCTTGCCATTCCACAAAGTGATGTTTGTGATTAAAACCCACGATGGTTTCCAACTGTTCCATCCATGTAATGCCTAAAATTACTTCTAAATTTTCTAATTCCATAACAAAAAGAGGACCTTTCCAAGTATACGTACCCATTTGTAATGAAATGAAAGATGTCTTACCTAGACATTTAAAAATCTCTCTGCTTGTAGTTCTGACTTGAAACCGATCTTGACTAGAAGAGAAAACATGTAAACCCAATGTCCTTGCAAGTTTTGCATCAATGAAGTTGTGAGTACTTCTTGTATCAATTAATACTATCACCCTCTATTTTTGAATGAAGCCTGCTACCTTGATTGTATGGTGAGAGGATAACCCCATAAGAGCATGTACTGAAATAGTCATGGTATCCTCCTCAACTACAACTTACTCATGTTCATTTTGGTCCTCAACTTGGAGATCCTTAGGTGCGCCATACTCCTCTATTTCTTCTTCTTCTTTGTCAACATATTCAATCTGAAAGTTTTATCGTGGGGAACATGCTTGATCTTTTAGATGGTGATTGCGACATTTATAGCCGAAGTACCATGACGGTTGATCATTTCTATGGAAAGAGTTGCTTCGGAATTTAGGTCACCCATATGAATCACATTGAGTGGATGGGCCTAAGTGCACATTTGTCTCCGCAAAATAAGCAATCATTATACACTCATCCAACTTGGATGGATTTTGTAAATCTACTTCAAATTTAATATGTGCTTTTAATCCATTTTGAAAAGTTGTGACTACCACGTCCTATTGTAGGTCTTGTGCATAGTGAAGCATACTGGTGAATTATGAGATATAGTCCCCTACTGATCCTGTTTGCTTAAGTGACAACAACCATACTATGTATGAACCTATGGAACCTTTTTACAAATCTGTGAAGAAAGGCTTTTCTAAAATTATCCCAAAAGAAGGCATAATGGGTATCCTCATGTTTATACCATGTAAACCACTGATAAGCTTCAATGCCGAATTTGGTTACTGTAAAAGGGACTTTTTCCCATTCTTGGAATTTGTAGAATTCTAATATGCCTTCCATTTTGGTAATCCACCCACACAGATCCTGGCCTTCAAAGGTAGGTATGTCAACGCGTGGATAATTGACTCTAGTAGGACCTCTTGGTTGGGAGTGAACATTGTTTCTATCTTGTTCCTCGTTACTTATTTATCATTGGTTGTTATTTTTATAAGGTCTGTTAGAACCTCCTTGTTGCTCCAAATTTTATTCATTAACCCCATCATCAATATTTTGGTGACCATTGTGATTTAGAGACTGACTATTTTGACCTCTATGGTGTGTATAGTCATCATAGTAGATGTCCGTACTCTAGTGATTGGAACTAGGAGGATTTGGTTGGGGTTGTTTCCTAGATGCGTTGAAGCTTGCAGTCATCATATAAATATTTACTATTAAATATCTTAACACATCATCATTGACCAATGGATGATTACTTTCTACTTGAGTGAGGTTTTCTTGTGAGGAATCTGGAGAGGTATTGGATGCCACTGGGCTAACCACTGGATGACTTGATTATAACTATTAATTCTAAAAGGAGAAGGATAATTTTTTGTACCTTGGCTTTGACAAGATCTTCTTGCATTGTTGTTGGGAGTTTTTGAGCTTTATAGACTACAGTCAGATCCTTTGATCCATTGTTTGCTCATGCACTAACACAGTAATCGTCTTTTGATTCTACAAAATATGGATGTATTGTGGCAAAAAATTGGTTTAATTTCCGCTTGGCAATGTCGCTCCAACTACGATGTAGATTTGCTAGGTCTCCTCGCAATGAATTTTTGATTAGCAACCTTTGTTTTTTTTTGACAACTTTTCGATGACTTTTGAATGACATTTTGACAAATTTTAGCAACTTGTTCGACAACTTTTGACAACTTTACAACTTTTCGTAACTTTGAGTAATTTCAACAATTTCCTTAACAACTTGACACGCGAGGACTTGACAATGTTTGGTTACAACTTCGTGATAAATTTTAGTGGGACTGGACACTTAACTTGAAACACCAACCAGTTAACAAGACACCACAGTGACATAAGAGGACACACGCCTATAGGAAAGCCACACGATAAGGATACGGATGACAGAACCGGGAGGACACCCCAACCATAGATGATATGAACGCGTGGATAAGACATGACACAAGACCTGAGAATGAAAGCAAAAATCGAGTGAGACATGCGAGTGGATAGCTCAGACAAAAAAAAGACATGTGATATGAGGAGAATACAATGTGAGACAGGTGGAAGATAGATGGATTTAACACGTAAAACACCTACACATGAAAGGCTCAATAGGATATGCGTGAGGAAGAGAACAAAGTTTGTGTGACCAAAGTCACACCTCTCTAGTTGTGACTTCTTCGTTTTAAACCACCGTTATGCCCCAACACCAAGTATGTGGGATAAATGCCCACAAAAAATAATAAAAAAGAATTTAATTACATAGTACTTAGGTTAGATGTTGATAATGCAATTTTTTCCTATTTTTTGATTGGTTGTCGGGTTTCTTCTGTTGTAATCACAATGACACTGAGAGGGGGGGTGAATCAGTGTAGCATTCCAAAACATGAATAGACAGCTCAAAAAAATTTGCAGCAGATAAAACTTATAAACAAATATAATAAGTACCGCAAGAGAACATCACACAACACAGATTTTTAACGAGGTTCACCAAAATGGCTACTCCTCAAAAAGAATGGCTGCTTGGACTCCCATCCAAATCCAACCTCTTGCAAAGCACCAACTTTACAATTTGTTTACCAAAGACCAACCTGGAAGGAGCACCAACCCCTTAACTTTATCTGCTTCAACAGAATGGAGCACCAACTCCTATTTTACCAGCACCTACCGGAAAGAGGCACCAACCCCTTAATTTTCCAGCACCAACTGGACAATTTGTTTACCAAGACCAACTGGAAAGAGGCACCAACCCCTTAATTTGCCAACACCAACTGGACTTCAATATTGAATAAAAAATGTTTGACATATACCTTTGTTATTGCAAGACTCTAACTGGTCTACATCACCTTTGCAATCTCTATGCACTCTGCTCTCTCTTGCGTAATCACTTCACACAGTCTGCTGCACTGCTACAGCCAGACTTTGCAATCAACTTTGCCCTTCACGCTTCTCTGCACACTCTGCTTTCTCTGTGCACACGCTTCGCACACTCTGTGTCGTTTCACATTCTGCTCTCTGCTCAACACGAACTTCACTTTCACAAACACTATGCTCGCATTCCCACTTTATCTTAACACCCCATACTTCAAACTCGAAGAACCCTTGCTTTTATAGAAGAAATTTTAGAGGCAAACCCTAGAAGAACGTTGACTGAGAAACCCTAGAATTTGTCAGCTGCCAAACCCTAAAATCCATCGGTTGTAACCCTAAGAATGTCGGCTACAAAACCCTAGAAATTGTCGGCTGCCAAACCCTAAAATCCATCGGCCCGCATTTAACTTTGTCGGCCTCAAACTCTTCTCCACCTTCGTCACCTTCCTGTAGCTTATTGCCACGAAATAGTAACACGTCGGCCCTTTTAATTTAATTTAATATTCTAATTTAAATTTTAAATAAAATAAAATTTAAACTAAATATTTAAAATTAAATATCTTCATCATCGGGGCATCTTTTTCAACGAAACGAAGAGCCAACTTGGGTTTTAAGAAAAACCCATTTCAAGTCTGTTATCCATGGTTTTAAATAAACCTTTTATTTTGACTACCTTGGTTTTCACAAAAAACCTTTAAAATTTAAACTCAATATTTAAAATTAAATATCTTCATCACCGGGGCATCTTTTTCAACGAAACGAAGAGCCAACTTGGGTTTTAAGAAAAACCCATTTCAAATCTGTTATCCATGATTTTAAATAAAACTTTTTATTTTGACTGCCTTGGTTTTCAAAAAAAACCTTTCCGCTTCTTGACATCTCAGGTTCTGAAGACTTCTTCTTCTCATTCTGAATTATGTTTTCTGTTTCTGTGCATCTATCATTTAAGGACTCATGATCTGACTAACTTTTGAACTTTATCCTCTGCATCTGAGTGACTTCTAAACTGCCTGTCCATTGCATCATTAGATCTAACTGACTATATTGACCAATGACAATCCTCCTACAACACCTTGCTCAACACTGAACTCCTATCCATTGTACTTTGGCTGCACCTTGTTGTTCAATAAACTCTTGTCCATTGCATCAATAAATTTGTCTGACTGTGTTGACAACAATGACAATACTGTTTGCTGCACTTTGCTCAACAATCTCCCCCTTTGGAATTGTTGGCAACACATGTGCAATTTTCCTGTAAATCTTCTCCCCCTTTGACAATAATACCAAAGGGCTGCATGCAGACTCCCCTGAGTCTATGCACAACATTCTTAGACACAAATTATTACAATTAGCAAATATTCCAAGCATGAACAAGAAGAAAAACAAATACACAAATGCTCCCCCTGAGTCCAAGACCACTTCATTTCACTGATTGACAACATCATGATAAGCATAATAGGCATCAATAAAATCAACAATGTGAATAGCAAGCAATAACCAGATGAATGACACCATCACCATCAACTTCACCAATATAACATGTGTAAGAACATGACTCGAACCACTGTCTTCCGTGCAACTACCCTCTGTTATCTTGCAAACTCAAACTTGTCCACTGTTAGTGAAGGCATACAATAATCTTATATAGCCAACTTTTTGTTCTGCAATGCCAGCAACATCTGCATACAACTTCACCATGCATCTTGGATATATTCTCAACAAGCTTGAACCCAATGACAGCTGTTTGTCTCTCTCTGCAGTGAGAATCCAGCAGGCTACCTCAATCCACTTTCAACTCTGTGCAAGTACCAAACACTGTACCACAACACAACCAACATCTTTTCTCAACCAATTAGGGCTTTAGCAACAATGCTTATAGACAAGGTTTAACCAACATCATTCAACTCAAGATTAACCTTGAAGCATTCAACCAATCACTACATGAAAAAGGAAACTATTAGACATCATTTTCCTTCCAAAGGTATTTGAACAAGACAGCCACCAACATAAATCACCAAGGCAAAGAATAACTTGCTCAAATCAAACTCAATGGAGTAAGCCCAAATCATGTATCAAGAAAAGCATTAACTTGATCAAAACAACCACTATGAAAGCAACTCAACTATTCATCACCAGGCTGGAAATCATCTGGCTGCTCATTAAAAACTTTTTTCTTCAATCTTCCCATTCAACATGCTGATTTCACTTTTGTCATCAGAATTGACAAGTGACTCACTTCTGTACCAATTTTTGTCCAGCACTACAATTTTATTGCCAACTCTTACTTTCAACTATGCATGTCGGAAGAAGACATTTTGTCAAACACTTTATGGCCAACCGTAGTGCACCTTACTCAGCCTCAAGCTTCTTATCCTTGGATTGGCATTAAATAAATAGTTAAAACAAAACTGTCTGTGAATTAAATATATTCACCAAGGTGTCATGAAAGATCTGACAATCTTCACATCAAGCGTCAAACAAAAACACACTGCTATTATCGAAACACAAATACACAGCTAGGGCAATCATTCTTTCACTAATCAAATTATCTGAACTGTTACATTTCATGGCTTTGAACAGTTATAGTAAGAACCATCAACAGTACAACAATGACATACAACAATACTAGAAATGGTGGCGACTCTCCATTTAATCTCCAGCCTTCATGGCACTTCCACAAACAACCATATGAACTGAAATAAATTTAAACAACTATAGTGCAACTCCTCCTTACTACTTGCCTTTCATCCTCAGGTTAATCCAACAAACATATAAGAGCAATAAAATAAAACCTTTTTCAAAATGCTTCCCTTGAGGATGTGTTACCTGGAGTTGCTTAGTGCAGCAGAAGAGCAATCTCCTTTAGTTCAAGGAGACACGATTTCCTCTCTTCTTTCTTTCTCCGGACTTTCTTGACCTTGGGCTTGGATTTTTCACCGCGTCCCTATTTTGCATCATTGTGTGAACTCGAATATCTCTCTGGTGTGGTTGTCTCTTATGCATCCATGATGAATGATTATTTTCCTTTCTTCTATGAACCTCGATTTATTCCCTGTCTGTGTTGTGTTCTTTGCGTCTTATGAAATCTACTGTTTTGCCTTAGATTTGATACAGAAGTGCTTGGACAAAACCTTGCTATGTGCCCATGACCATTGCATTGAAAACATTGTACAAAGTGTTCACTCAGATATGCAGATGTATTTTGACTAGCATAACTCTTTGATTTATTATTTAATCCACAATAAGTTGCCTTGTGACCATACTGGTTACATCTGAAACAATAGCCATTAAAAGTGTTAGCATGAAAAAAATGAGAGTGGTAGAACCTCTTTTGTTGTGGCTGCTTTGCTGTAAATCTCCTTTGATATTTTCTTTCTTTTGAAGATACAGCTTTAATCTTTTCTTGCTCCAACCCTTCAATAGTGAAATTTTTCTTCTCTGTAGAGTTGGATGATGAAGGTTGTTCAGCTTCAGACTTTTTATGCTTTGATCCTTCAACGGTGAGCTCCTTTTTCTCTGCATATTTGGACGATGGGGGTTTTTCAGCTTCATACCCAAGACCATGCTTATCCGTGGAGCTTCTCTGATAATTTATCATTTTATCTAGCAATTTCGTGCTCTTCTCGAATTTAAGATTTGTATTGGCCTCTTCCAGTTGTTTCTTCAAAGAGATAATCTTTTCTTCTTGTTTGCAGCAAATAGTCTCTTTCTCATTGATCTGAGACCTAAGAGTTTCTTCAATCCTTTTGAACTCTTCTATTTGCAGCTTCAGATTGCTAACTATTTTGTTGGAATCTTCTTCATGTTTGCTACATACATTAACTTTCTTATTCATCTCTTCTGTCTGTATTCTTAGACCGTCTATCTCTTCTTCTAGCTTACTGCAATACTTTGATTTCATGGTTAACTGCATTTCGAGATTTTTAGAAATTTTCTTGTAATCTTCTGTCTGTACTTTCAAACTGGTGATTATATCTTCTGCATCCTCAACCTTTTTAACCAGAGCTGAAATTAGTTTATGTTCCCAATTTGCTTCTGCATCACTTTCTTCTTCATCATATTCTTGTTCTAAATCTGTTTCTTTACCAATTTTGAATGGATCATCTTCAACTTCACTGCTATTAGAACCATGGCACTGACATTCATTATGACCGAGTTGACCGCAAATAAAAAATTTTGTACCTAGAGAACCTGCATCATGATCGAGTTGTCTCTTGGCCTTTTCTCCACTGTTTGATTCATCTTCATTTTCTTTCATGACCCTGTGTGTTCTTTTCTTCTTGTGTCTCATGGTTCCACTTTTGCCTTTCTTTGCCATTTGTGTAATAATCCAAGATCAACCCAGACTGATTAAGCCTGAACTGGGAACTTGGCTCTGATACCAATTGTTGTAATCACAATGACACTGAGAGGGGGGGTGAATCAGTGTAGCATTCCAAAACATGAATAGACAGCTCAAAAAAATTTGCAGCAGATAAAACTTATAAACAAATATAATAAGTACCGCAAGAGAACATCACACAACACAGATTTTTAACGAGGTTCACCAAAATGGCTACTCCTCAAAAAGAATGGCTGCTTGGACTCCCATCCAAATCCAACCTCTTGCAAAGCACCAACTTTACAATTTGTTTACCAGCACCAACTGGAAGGAGCACCAACCCCTTAACTTTATCTGCTTCAATAGAATGGAGCACCAACTCCTATTTTACCAGCACCTACTGGAAAGAGGCACCAACCCCTTAATTTGCCAGCACCAACTGGAAAGAGGCACCAACCCCTTAATTTGCCAGCACCAACTGGACTTCAATATTGAATAAAAAATGTTTGACATATACCTTTGTTATTGCAAGACTCTAACTGGTCTACATCACCTTTGCAATCTCTATGCACTCTACTCTCTCTTGCGTAATCACTTCACACAGTCTGCTGCACTGCTACAGCCAGACTTTGCAATCAACTTTGCCCTTCACGCTTCTCTGCACACTCTGCTTTCTCTGTGCACACGCTTCGCACACTCTGTGTCGTTTCACATTCTGCTCTCTGCTCAACACGAACTTCACTTTCACAAACACTATGCTCGCATTCCCACTTTATCTTAACACCCCATACTTCAAACTCGAAGAACCCTTGCTTTTATAGAAGAAATTTTAGAGGCAAACCCTAGAAGAACGTTGACTGAGAAACCCTAGAATTTGTCAGCTGCCAAACCCTAAAATCCATCGGCTGTAACCCTAAGAATGTCGGCTACAAAACCCTAGAAATTGTCGGCTGCCAAACCCTAAAATCCGTCGGCCCAGATTTAACTTTGTCGGCCTCAAACTCTTCTCCACCTTCGTCACCTTCCTGTAGCTTATTGCCACGAAATAGTAACACGTCGGCCCTTTTAATTTAATTTAATATTCTAATTTAAATTTTAAATAAAATAAAATTTAAACTAAATATTTAAAATTAAATATCTTCATCACCGGGGCATCTTTTTCAACGAAACGAAGAGCCAACTTGGGTTTTAAGAAAAACCCATTTCAAGTCTGTTATCCATGGTTTTAAATAAACCTTTTATTTTGACTACCTTGGTTTTCACAAAAAACCTTTAAAATTTAAACTCAATATTTAAAATTAAATATCTTCATCATCGGGGCATCTTTTTCAACGAAACGAAGAGCCAACTTGGGTTTTAAGAAAAACCCATTTCAAATCTGTTATCCATGATTTTAAATAAAACTTTTTATTTTGACTGCCTTGGTTTTCAAAAAAAACCTTTCCGCTTCTTGACATCTCAGGTTCTGAAGACTTCTTCTTCTCATTCCGAATTATGTTTTCTATTTCTGTGCATCTATCATTTAAGGACTCATGATCTGACTAACTTTTGAACTTTATCCTCTGCATCTGAGTGACTTCTGAACTGCCTGTCCATTGCATCATTAGATCTAACTGACTATATTGACCAATGACAATCCTCCTACAACACCTTGCTCAACACTGAACTCCTATCCATTGTACTTTGGCTGCACCTTGCTGTTCAATAAACTCTTGTCCATTGCATCAATAAATTTGTCTGACTGTGTTGACAACAATGACAATACTGTTTGCTGCATTTTGCTCAACATCTTCTTGGATGCAAGGATAATACATTATGTTACAACGAATGGGTCAAGAATGTGATTGATCATGATCGTTTGGATGCTACAACTATGTTAAACGTGAATGTTAATGGTGTTAGGCACGATCTAGTTTTCCTTCACAAAATGACGTATTTTTTATTGCTTACCCCTACCTGATTTCATTGTATTCGGTCCTGTGTCATGCCTATGTAACGGTGATCGTATTATCCCAAACCAGATAACCCTAAATTTTCCACGTAGTGGTGCTAGAAGGTGTCTTCTATGACTAGTTTCCTGTAACCAGTTTCTCACCAGGAACTTTGCGTTCTAATATATCCCGTCGATATTTCTAGTAGCACAAAGTAGTCAGTATAGTCCATTGAGTTGAACTTTGTGAAAGGTGGCATAGGTGTTTTCCAGGAACCTTTTGTTTACTGATACCACATGCAGAGCAGCTCCTTGCTCTTCTTAATTAAAGCAGTCCACTAGTTGATTAAACATAAATTCGCACTCGAATCTAAAATGAACAAATTAGAATTTAAGAACAAAAATTTAGTGATAAATGGATTGCCACTCTAGGTGGGCACACCCTCACCGTATAGGCAGTATGTGAATGTCACAAATGAAGTTTGATAAAAGATGATAGATAATTTTAAAACAAAATAATTGGACTTAAATAATAATCAAATGAAATCTTTCATAATATAGTTGATGGCTATATTATTTTTGGTATGTAACACATTGATGATGATACTAATCTATCTTATCTACCACTTATATTCAAAGTGGGCCATGCTCACTCTATGCAATTCGATGCTTGAGATCAAAATTTGACAAACATATTCTTGGATGAAAGTCTTGTCCAACCGATATTAAATGTTGGTAAACCTACTTCTATTATTTCCAAAATTGAATCCATCATTGTGAATGCTCTATATTCTTGGGAAGATAACCTTATCAATATATTCCAAATACCCTTCCTATGTGCCTGCTTCACGCGATCAATGCCAGATCATCAACCTCCTCCATATTTTCCTCCTCTTCCTCAAGATCTTTGCTCCTCCTATTCTGAACACATTAGAAGCCAATGCACATGTTGTTGGGAGGAATAATGAGGAATAAGATCCCTCATTCAATTAAATATTAAAATAAAATATTAATTAATAGTTAATTATTATTAACTAATAATTAGTTAGTAGTTAACTATTATTAACTAATAATTAGTTAATAGTTAATTATTATTAATTAATAATTAATATAGCTTTATGAAAAAGTTATGAAATGTTGATTGAAAAGGCATATAAAACATCATGCCTTCTCATGAAATGTAATATTTATATTGAAAAGTAATAAATGATAATACTTGGAGGGCTCTGGTCCCTCCCCTGCTCCCCCTCCCATGGCTCCTGGTTCCTGCCCAGTCCCTGGCTCAACCCAGGTCATCCCTCCCGGGGAGTGGTTGTTTGCAGATGATCTCCTTGGGGGAGATCCTTCTCCACTATCTACGCCCCTCCCGGCCGGCTAGGGTTTCCTTGGTTGTTTTTTTGGACTGGTGCTTCCCAGGGATCCCTGTTTGGTTGGGGATCCCTTCCCTTTTTCCCTCAGGCTTCCCCCTGGGGTTTTTTTGCAGGTTATTCACGTGGATCTGGTCCCCTGCATTTCTCGGTGCGGTGGAGGTGACGATTTAGGGTTTGGACAGCTTCCCCCTTTTTCTTGTGAATCCTCGACGGGCTCTGTGCTTGGACGGGATTCTTGGTCCCTCGACGGGCTCTGTGCTTGGACGGGATTCTTGGTCCCTGCTGCTGGGATCCTCTTTTGTTTTCCCGAGGCGGGTTCCTTGTGGTGCAACTCTCTGGTCACTTCTTGATGGGCTGGATCCTCTCTGTGCTGGCTGTCGGCTTCCTACAGGATGGCTCTCGCTGAACTGAATGTTTTACCGATGGGTGGGATGGTTTCTCCACAAGGCGGGATCCACCAAATCCGTCGGTTTTCTGCGAGGCGGGATCCTTTCTTTTCTGCTGGTTTCCCGGATGGCGGGATTTCCCTGTTGCTTCCTGCTAGGCGGGACTGTTTGTGGTGGTTTTGATCGCTTCCGCGAGGCGGGATTTTATTGTAACGGTTTTTCTGTGCTTCCTGCTGGGTGGGATCTTCTCGATGGTGGTTTTTGGCTACTCCCCATTGGGCGGGATCTCCAAAACTACTTTCTTTCTTATTTGTTTGTTTCCCGCTAAGAGGGATTGTTTCATGCTTACTTGTTACCGTCAGGCAGGATTTCTGTTTTGGTGTTCAGTTTCAAGGGATTGATGCCCTAGGCCCATTGCTTATGTAATCAGGTTTTGGGATCCTTGTTAAAACCCGCTATAAATACAAACACTTATAACTATAAAAAAAAAAATAAATGATAATACTTGGCTTTTGATTTTCAATTCTATATTGTCTTGTCCATTGCTCTCCACATCAACCAATTTTTGTTCCCTTACCATAACTAATTCTTGTTTCTCCTTGGATATTTGCTCTATAATATGAGAAATATCTTGCAATGTTATATTATTTTTTCATGTACCATAACTTCATAAATGTTTTTTGCACATTAATGTTAATAGTACCCAAAGAATCCAACCAAGGATAACCTAGAATAATATCCACATCATCCATCTCAATAGCATGAAAATCTTAATGTAAAACATATTTATCCATGGTTATATTCAAATCTTCAAAAAATTGAACATTATCACCCTCAAGTTGTATCCCCTTATTTTTTGTTTTTTGAACCTACAACCTCCTAGCCAAGACAATTTAAATGAAATTATGTTTGTTGTTAGGGTTAATGAAAATAATAACCTTTTCCTTCTGAATGTAACCATAGACCTAAAAAATAGTTTTTTTAGATGTAAACAAATCCCTTTGTCAATTTTTTAATCTTTTTACTATCAAAGGTATGGTTTCCTCCATTTGCACACAAACATTTCTTTTACCTTCTACCAACTCTTTGAAAATTTCTAACACTCTTTGTAGTTCCTTTTTCTCAATGAGTTTACACAAGTTTTTATGAGGGGTCCTGGTCCCCTCATACTGAGTGGGGTTTGAACTGTAGACCTCTCAAAGAGAGGCTAAGGCCCTTACGAGTGCATTAATCTTACAACTATATCTTTTTAGTTCATTTTGTTATTTCTAAAGTATATTTTTTTGCATAGCCTTAGAGTATATCCTTAAAACTAGCTATCTTTTTATATGGATCTCATTGAATCAAGAACGCTTTATCTATATTATCCCAATTCAATTCACAATTATCGGCCCTATGAAAACTATGAAACCAAGAGAAATATTCTCCTCCAAGATAATAAGGAAGCATAAGGCTCTAAGTAAAATAATTATTAGAATACAAGGATTTAAATAGTTTCCACCAATATCTAACATTAATATCATCTTCTCCATAAAAATTTTGTAGTTCCATGGTTCATGCCCCAACAAAAGGACAATGCAAACTAGGGTCTTCTGAACTAGGGTTTCATACAAATATGTCTCCCTAGTAATTTGAAGCTAAACCTCCAATAGAAAACATCTCCCTCATACACAAAAATAAATCATTTGCTTATCTATGACTAAAATATATACCAGTTTCATTTTCAAAAGAAAACACGATTTAAAAAATTATCACTACCCTTATTCCATATGGTTGACTTCATAGGGTTATAACTCTCTCAATATTGTTTGGATTCCTTCATATAACTTCTCATTTTAAATATCTTCAAATTCCACATAAAATGGTCCAAGAATAATATAGATCGAACAAACTTTCACACAGATATGGCTCTTAAAATATGAGATGTTTTTTTTTATAAAAAAAATCTATCTTAATTCTACAATCCACAAAAAAACTTGGAAAGAGTTTCTCGACATTGAGGACTTCAAGTTGGACATAAAAAATATTCTAACCCTACTTCGTTAGCCATAATATTTAGCTTTATGGATAGAAGAATCAACATGACTAAAGCCAATTTAATGGACAAGATTGGGACTCTTACCCAATCCTTGGAGACCCTACAACTAAGGGTCGATATGCACATGAACGAATAGTTTTGTGTTTTACAATTTCCTCTTCTTCCTATAGGTTGGCACAAATTTGTTTCAATATGTGCAAAAGAGAAAATCCCTACAACATATTTTGTTGCTATGGCTACAAAAGTTCCAAAAGTTGAGGCTCCTCCTCTGCTTCTTGTAGTGTACATCACAAATGATGATATTCCTAATCCTGCTTCACTTCTTAAAGTATCCTCCTTTATTTGCTTACAAGACCAAAAGCTTGATAAAAATTTGGCAAATGCATTTGAAGGTGCACTTGTTGAGGATGAGATTCATTTTTCTTATTTTCCTCTTATATCAAAAGTGGGCCATTCTCACTCTATGCAAGTCGATTCTCGAGATCCAAATTTGAAAAACATATTCTTGGAAGAAAGTCCTATCCAACCGATGTTAAATGTTGGTAAACCTACTTCTATTATTTTTAAAATTGAATCCATCATTGTGAACACTCTGGATTCTTGGGAAGAGAATCTTATCAATACATTCCAAAGACCCTTCCTATGCACCCGCTTCGCGTGCTCAATGCCACATCATCGACCTCCTCCATGGTCACCTCCTCATCCTCAAAATATTTGCTCCTCCTATTCTAAACACATTGAAGGTCCAATGTGCATGTTGTTGGGAGGAATGATGAGAAATAAGATCTCTCATTCATTTAAATATTAAATTAAAATATTAATTAATAGTTAATTATTATTAATTAATAGTTAGTTAGTAGTTAACTATTATTAACTAGTAATTAGTTAATAGTTAATTATAATTAACAAATAGTTTGTTAATAGTTAATTATTATTAATTAATAATTAATATAACTTTATGAAAAATTTATGAAAAGTTAATTGAAAAGGCATATGAAACATCATGTCTTCTAATGAAATGTAATATCTATATTGAAAAGTAATGAATGAGAATACTTGTATTGCTCTCTACATAAACCATTTTTTGTTCCCTTACCATAACTACTTCTTGTTTCTCCTTGGATCCTTGCTCCATAAGTTGAGAAATATCTTGCAATGTTATCTTCTTTTTTCCTATTATATAACTTTATAAAATTCTTTTGCATATTAATGTTACCAATACCCAAAGAATCTAACTAAGGATAACCTAGAATAATATCCACATCACCCATCTCAATAGCATAAAAATATTAATGCAAAACATATTTATCTAATGTGATCTTAAAATATTCAAACAATTGAACATTCTTCCCCTCAAGTTGTATCCTCTTAATTTTTATTGTTTGAACATGCAACCTCCTAGCCAAGATAATTTAAATGCAATTATGTTTGTTGTTATGGTTAATGGAAATAATAATATTTTCCTTCTAAATGTAACCATAAACCTACAAAATAGATTTTTTAGATTTAAACAAATCACTTTGTTCATTTTTAATTTTTTTTGCTACCAAAGGTATGGTTTCCTCCATTTGCACATAAACATATTTATAATCTTCTACCACTTATTTGAAATTTTCTAGCTCTCTTTTTAGTTCCTTTTTTTTCAATGAGTTTACACAAGTTTTTATGAGGGGTCGTGGTCCCCTCATACTGAGTGGGGTTTGAACTATAGACCTCTCAAAGAGAGGTCAAAGCCCTTACCACTATATTAAGCTTACAACTATACCTTTTTAGTTCCTTTTGTTCTTTCTGAAGTATATTTTTTTGCATAGCCTTTGAGTGTATCCTTCAAACTAGCTATTTTTTATATGGATCTTGTTGACTTAAGAATGCTGACTCTATTTTATCCCAAGTCAATTCATGATTATGGGCACTATGAAAATTATAAAACCAAGACAGAGCTTCTCCTCAAACATAATAAGGAAGAATAAGGCTCCAAGTATAATATTTTTTAGAATACAAGGATCTAAATAGTTTCCACTAATCTTTAACATTAATATCATCTTCTCCATAAAACTTTTGTAGTTCCATGGTTCATGCCCAAACAAAAAGACAATGCAAACTAGGGCTTTATGAACTAGGGTTTCATAAAATATGTCTCCCTAGTGATTTGAAGCTAAAACTCCAATAGAAAAATCTCCCTCATACACAACAATAGATGATTTTATTACCCTCAAGTAAAAGATATATCAATTTCATTTTCTTTTTTAACACAATTTAAAAAATCATCACTATCCTTATTCTAGATGGATGACTTCATAGGGTCATAGCTCTCTCAATATTTCTTGGATTCCTTCATATAACTACTCATTTTAAAGCTCTTCAAATTCCACATAAAATGGTTCAAGAATCAAACAAAATTTAATAAAGATATGGATTTTGAAAGATGAGATGTTTTTTCTATAAAACAAAATCTACCTTGATTCTACAATCCACAAAAAAACAATCCCCATTTTGCCAAAATAATTGCTCTGATACCACTTGTTACAAACTTTATTTTCATTAACAAAAATCATTTAACCATATGGAAAAATATCAAATCATTCATCTGCAAATAATTATCCATAATAATATTCTACACAATGAGATAGAGATAGATAATACCCTTAAGGTAGGGCAAAACCAATAATACTCCTTAAGGAAGGAATAACTCCACAATATCTCCCAATATGAGAGCACCACTTAGAGAGGGAAAAGTCCCATAAGTTGTTTCATGGGAAAATATGATTACATATGATTGATATTCATGATGATTACAATGACAAATATTCCTTCTTTTTATACCCATCATCTAATTCTACTTTGGAGAACCAACTACTAATATAAAATTATATTATGATAAAATATAACATTATAATATAATCAACCTTGGGTTATGTGTAGCCCATGCCAACCCTCATACAATATAATATCATATCCCCATATGTATATTCCTAGGTACCCTAACAAACTCTATTAAATCTTATATTCATTAGAACACATGTATGTCAAAGTATTTCTTTGTTTTAGACCTTAGATGAGATCATGATACTTCATGTTGCATGTTAAGAGGACTTGAATTGTTGACTTCTTCATAGTGAGCATTAATGTTTAGATCATGATATGATGGGTATTAATGTGATATGGTTTTATTTAAAATATTAAGTTTTTCTTAACCTAAGACTATGGAGCGCATTGTTGCATGTTAAGAGGACTTGAATTGTTGACTTCTTCGTAGTGAGCATTCACATTTACCATTTGACCAAGACCTTGTAGTCTATAATTTAATATTTAGAATATTAGAATTAAAACATATTATACTT
Organism: Wollemia nobilis; assembly: GCA_028583015.1. Classification (NCBI taxonomy): domain Eukaryota; kingdom Viridiplantae; phylum Streptophyta; class Pinopsida; order Araucariales; family Araucariaceae; genus Wollemia; species Wollemia nobilis. Next base: position 709,392 of record JAQPPZ010001804.1, on the reverse strand, counting down.
GTGTCTAAATATTTTATTTTTTAACTTGATGTTGGCATCGATATCAACTAATTATGACTGTCATCTAGCTAGTAATAAAGTATTATTTAAGAAAGTTACTTCAATTAGAAATGTATTTTTCTCAATGAGTTTATATATATATATATATATATGAGAAAAAAATTGAGAGGCTCATTTTTAACGATTTTTGGGAAAATGAGAGGAGAAACTATACAAGGAAAAAGAGAGTTGATATATTGGAGAAAATATTTTACTTATGTAATGTTAATAGGGTGATTAAAATTAGGGTCTTAGACCAATTTAATTTTTGCATATGTTGGGTTATATGGTAAACATTAGGGAAGGAGAAAAAGATTTAAATGGAAAGAATTTCAATTTTATATTATTTATGAAGGCTTTCCAAGTCCAAAAAAGGAGGTTCAATATTTGAATTCAAAAAGGGGTAGAGTTGTACACCATGCTTTTGTAATTGGAGTATGGTTGAATAAACATATATGGGTAAACAACATCCTCCATGGTGATCGTCTCATATAGCCTATGGTCTTCTAGATGTTAAAAACTACTTTACCTTTTACTTTTTAACATAATTTTTAGTTGCATATTAACGTATATCTACTTAGAGATTAAGGTGTTGCATGTTAATCTATACCTACTTAGAGATTGAGGTATTATTTTAAAGGTAATTTTCTTAGTATATTATTCCTTTATATACTCATATATAAAGTATTACATGGGCTAAAGGGTAAATTGATATTAAGGGTTTAAAAGAGGAAAAATATTTCATGATTTAGCATCTTGCATACCCGCATAGTTTTGTATTAAGTTTATTATGGTTTGCATCCCTTGTGATGTGGAATAATTACTTCCAAATTAAAAAAAAAAAAAATGTATATTATAATCAACTTACTTTGTTGTTTATAAAGAGTAAATTTTATGGTATCTCATGTTTTGGCTACTTATTTATTATTAGGGAATAAGGTTGAGAGAGTCCTTATGTGATAGAATATTTTGTTGTGATGAGGTAAGACATTATTTGTTTGTTACGGGAGATACTTGATGAATATAAATAAGGAAGTCTTAAATTTAGTAAATGGACCATTGATTAACAAAATATGGTGGATTCATTACCAAAGCTCAACACTTCATTATTTTATTTCTACAATTTCTCCACAAGGGTGTATGAGACGAAGGTTGTGTAGTGCATGATCATAGTGATTAGTTCAACCTATATTGGAGAGATGGTGCTATGAATCACTTTCAATATTTACATTATATTACATAATACTAGTAGCCATGCATATGTATTTTCAAGATGGATTTCACTTTCGAGTTCAAAAGTGAAGTCCTTTAACATTAGTCAATTCGTAGAAAAGAAAGATTAAAAATTGGGTTTGGAAACCTCATATGAGGAGCATGAGGAAGGAATATGCTATGACTCTATGATTAATTTGAGATAAGATCACGTACTTTAGAAGTTCATTATGTCTTTGTATGATATGAGATAATGTTGTAAAGCTTTCAATATATGTGTGTTAAATCTTAGTTTTATACTACGATTGATTTCTTCTTTTATTTATAAAAAATATTGAGTATGTTTAAATTAATATGATAGTTATTTTTGATAACTTTAAGTAAACGGTAACATCAATAAGGCTATTGCATTTGTTATCATATCCATAGATTTAAATCCTTAAGGGCCTATGGTTACTATGGTCTATGAATCTACATTTAGTATTATGGATGATCATAAAACATTTTAAGAAAACATAAATATTGAATTATAGTAATTGGCTTGTGATGAATTTTGAATTGAATACTCATTCTATTTAATAAACCTATAATAGTTATCACTATGCTATACCTATTAGTATTATCTATATAAAATAAAAATAAAAATTACCTATTCTACAATGTTATACAATGTTTTTTTAGTTTATTACGATTTTACAATGTTGGTTGTGAGCATGGGAAGATTTGCAAGTTATCAAAAACATGGGCTTAAATTGTAATAAAGTATAAAATAAAGGAAAGACACAAAATACTTGGGAGGAGAGAGAGAGAGAGAGAGAGATATTTTCATGGAATATCCTTCCACTCATTTCCATAACCATTCAAACATTTCTTTAGAGATCCTCTCCACTATAGGAATACTTCCTCTTATACTATGTACAAATGAGGATATAAATGATACCTTTCAAATAATGCAGATTAAAATATTAGGACGTTTTAAGACAAAAATGATCCAAGGGTGAAGGAATTTAGATGTAACCTAAAGAAAAATGTCAAAAATTAATTACTTAAATGGGGAGAGTAGGAGGACTTTAGATGTGACCATGTTATATTTATCACTAGTTTTTGGAAATGAACTAAAGAAATATATTTACTCAAATATTATACAAGAATGAAAAGAGCAAAAAAGAAAGAGTGATAGACATAATTGGACGGGTTCCCTTGAGCACAAAAAATTACTATGATATCCATAGATTAGATTTACAACACTCTAATATAATGGATTCATATGGTTAGAAGTATTTATACTGATATCTAAACTCCAACAATAATAATTATATAATCATATTAACCTAAGTCGACATAACATAAATACTTTAGTTTAATTACACATTAGGATTTAACCATGACAAGGTTAATATTGGGATCATTATTAAATATGGTCATGCAATAGGGTCATCTAATGAATAATTTGTCATCATAAATGTAAGGTCCATGTGAATAACATGCTTATAATGCATGCATACTTTTTAAGAATATATGTGCATCATTAAAGGGTTATATAACCACATAAGGGTCATCTAAAGCAAGCAAGATCCATCATGTATTATGAAGGGTAATATGGAGGTAACCAAGCCATTTGGAGGGAGTTCAAATCAAAGATCAAATTATCTATCATTGACTAGGTTGTCATGGGAAGAGGTAGTCATGTAATTTGAATATGGGTTATTTGAAGTATTCTTTATGACTATATCATCATGGGATGTTTGAAATCTCACATAGGGTTATTTAAATCCTTGCATAAACTATCTAAGATATTCAACCCTAGATATATTCAAACAAAATCAAGGAAAAATTGATTTGAGGTCATGAGATCTGCATGCACATGGCTACATGTTGAGCTATCATGTTAGTATTTTCTTTTGACCTACATCCCCATGAAGTGGATGATGAGGAGCTCCATTAAGAGTTATCCACATACAAAAAAATTCATAACCTTGACATTTCGACATTTTCATCGAGGACTCATCCAAGTCATACTATAAAGGGAGATGATAACAAAGTCTATTTTATTGATAGTGTAAAATTAATGAATTCAATATTAGTGAAAGCCAATCCATTTAAAATTACAACTGATGATATAGGTTTTGATCCAACAAGATACCAAGTTGATCCATTTGTTATCAAACATTCTATTAACTATCATGAATGGAATATGATTTGAGGTGCCCAAGCCAAGGAGGAAGCAAAAGCCTTTCCGAGGATATCCATAGCAATTCCATTGTATTATGTCATCAAGGATAATCCTATAAACAACAACATTCCATTTTTGTCCAAATATTGACTAGAAAGTTGACCTTACAATGAAAGACTAGGAATCAATTGTATGAAAAATGAAATTGAAGGTATTGCAATATAACCCTAAAATGTATTCCTTTTGTACCATTATATTGAATATCAACAACTCAAATCCCATGCATGAGAAGCCTAAATGTTTGGTAAATATTATCAATTTAATTGAAGATGAACAAAAAAAGGTTAATTATTAACTAGACTATGATGTCACCCGATAAGTGTATAGTAGTTTGCTTTAGAGGAAAAATATATGGTTATCCCACATGTGATAAGAGAATCTATACAATAGAATTGATATTATATTAGTTTTCCACAAATTTTTGATATCATGAGGAGTGAATATTAATTTCTAATTTTGAAGTGGCATGGTTGGTATCACAAGTATGCCACATATTAGATATCCCATAATATGGACACAAATATATTTTAAAGTTGGAGAAAGTTACCATATAGTGGATTTCACTTATTGTGAGATGTGGTGGAAGCTTGACATGTGATACACTTTTGTTGCCTCATATACTATGGACATGGAGATTACTATTCTACTTGGAGGATGACTTACCTACTCAATATGAAAAACCACATCTTTATTAAAGTTTTTAAAATATTTTTATTCAATTTTTACACATGAAATATTAAGGTCTAAGGTGACTTTTGGAGGTACAAATGGAAACCTATACCTAGAATTGGGATGTAAACTTAAGTATTTATGCCTAAAATTCTATTGTAGAAGATAGGCTTATATGTAGTCGTCAAAAATATCTATTCAAGCCTGGCATATATGTCAAAGAGATTATACCAAATGTTGAAATGGTTTTTTATGGTAGTCACATAATAGGGGGCTACACTAGTATATGAATATTTAATAATCATGTTCATTGTCTCTAGGGTTTGTGATCATGAGGAATAAAATAAAGGGCTGAATGCCTTACTTCAATTTGTGAATAGGTGGACATGCTACTATCCACTTAGCTAATCCAACTTGATAATTTACTTGTGTGTATACTCCATGATATTTTATAATATAGTGAGATCAATTCCATTGTAAAATAAAATGTAATGTATTATCCTAGTTCAGTTCAATTGTCAACTTATTGACCCTATTGAACATTGATGCAATAAGAGGGAATGTTAGGTTTATTACATCAACATTAAGCATGCTTGGTAAGTGTTAATGGGTTTTACCCATACACATAAAGTTGGTTATTGGTCATTATGTAACCTAATTATAACTTACTCAATATATATCTATGTATGTATGTATCATTTTCTTCATAATGTAATTGTCCAACATCTTGTTAGTGCTAAAATTAAGATCACTTATTATAGGAATACATGTTATAAATCTAGTCAACACACAAAAAATAATATAGAATGAAAAGTGATGCAATCCCAATATAAATTCATCATCGCCATAGAGAAAGTGGTAAGTTTTAGATAGATTCAGAAAAATAAGGAATATTGATAGAGACTAAGAAAAATAACATATCTTAGAAAATAACATAAAAATATTTTAGATAGATATAAAATTGGCTACATGGGATTGAAATGATCCCCACCCATTTTACATCATGGCCACATAGTGGTATGTTGATAGATTGACAACTATGCATGAATCATTAAGCAAGATTTGAAGTAAATACTTATATACAAAGATTTTGTAAGACATGAAATAATGTTAGTGCTTATAAAGAGTCATTTGTTATACATAGGGAAAAAATTTAAGAGTGAAGTAAAGTAAGATACTATTAAAATAAAATAAATAAAATGGTAAAAATTACTAAGATATTATATATATATATATATATATATATATATATATATATATATATATATATGGAGAGAGAGAGAGAGAGAGAGAGAGAGCACCTATGTTTTTGGAGATATGTTCTATATCTCACTATAGTTCATGGAAGAAATATGTAAATAACTAAAGAGACTAACAATAGTCTAACAATATATTATTCCCTAATATCCCAACATAATGTAATAACATCTATTAATTAAATATACGCTAACATTTTATCTATAGAGCAAATATTTATGGTGCATATGGATGCTCACTATATCTTTCTCTCTTTTATCCTTTTTGTGCTTTCTATATAATATTTGAATGAATGGATTACTTCTATTCATTTTTAAAACATGAATGAATTACAACAAAATGCACCCTTATGCATAGTCTCTAGATATATCATCATACTTATCCAACAAAATGGAAATTGAACTTAACACACATTAAGCATATTTAAAACTAAGTAATCAATTCTTCTATAAGTTAGTCACATTTTAAGGTCTATCTTGGTTTATATACCTTGGCTCCTTATGAGTTTCCCTTATCTCTACCTTGTCCTTCCACAACATATCTTCAAAAAAATAAGATACAAAATCATTTGTCCAACATGTATAGTCTCATCAAGCTAAGGTTATTTGGATTCTTCAAAAGACTCAAGAAAAATAGAAACAACTCATGGATAATCATTGTGTCCAAAATAATTTTCAAATTAGAGATAAAGTTTTGTTGTACTTGGACAAATATCATTTCTAGAACAAGGTACATAGGAAGGTCAAGCCTCTTCATTATGAATCCTACACTATCCTTTAATAAGAGTTTGATAATGCTTTTTGACTCGATTTTCTAGCTCACTTGGAGATTCATGATGTTGCAAATGTTGATCTCCTCAAACCATATCATGAACTAACATTATATTCAAAGCTTCCAATGAGGCATCTTATAGATGTTTCTAATTTCTAGTTTTTGCTTAATACATATCATATTTTTAGCACACACACTTATAAAATTCTATGTAACTCAGTTACATCTTACTGTATAGCCAAACAATGACAACTTCCTCATCAGAGTTAATGGATTTATCAACATAATATATCTTATTTAATACCTTCTTTGTTATGAGCATTGGTGTCTAATACTACTATTTTTAGAAGGGATTATGAGGAATAATGTGTTAATTTTTTTGTTTGTTAGGTTTTTGCTAGCTTGAAATTTTGTTTCAACTATTTGTAACTAGTTATGTTTGCTTTTGATTTTGGATGATTTGGTATAACTTCTTAAACAATTATATCTTGGTATGTTTCACTTTTGTAAGACTATTTAAGGTATTCTATCATTAATTCATATGAGCGAAAAATATTGCCATATCATCTACACATTCCATGAGGTGATCATAAGATATTCAATTTAGAACTAAACAAAAAGAATAGCTACGAGTACTGTGATATGTGTTGATATGACAATAAATCATGCTATATATATACCTATTACAAAGGGTACCTATAGAAACAAAAGGTCCACACCCTCTATAAATGATTTTCTTACTTCTATTGATGCAATAACTTTGATAAGAACTACTAGGGTTATAACAACATAACCCACTTGGGACCACATAATACAATGGATCTAGTTCGAGCTAAAGGAATGGATTTGTCTATGCATGCACATATGTGAGAGAGAGAGAGTACCAAGTTGTTTGGAAAAAAAAATATTTTGACATAATTTCAATCTATTTTATGACACCAGTTTCTTTAAAAAATAGTATGCACCAAGTTGTTTAGAAAAAGAAATATATTTTGACATGATTTCAATCTATTTTATGACACCATTTTCTTAAAAAAAAATAGTATGCTCAGTTTCATCAAGGAGTAAGAGCTACTATGAGTGAGAATTAAATGAGTGTAAATTGATAAAATATTATAAATAAAGTATAGAATAGGGATATAATCTTTGTATTAACACATACACATACACATATAGATATATTGTGTGAGAGAGATATAATAGGTAAGATACCTACCATAAGAACTATTACAATCACCACTATGTTTGAGGTCACCAATGGGATGAAGGGTTTTAGTCATGAAATCTAGAGCAGGGTATAGGTAAAGTTACATTATCCAACTTGAAGGATATGGTGCAATTATAGAGGTATATGGTTGCTACTAAGTACCAAAAGCTACACCATAGGAGTATAGAAGGGAAGAGGCTACGTATATAAATATATTATGTGGTACATAGATACCTATATATATATATATAGATACACCCATAGCACTTAAAGACCTAGAATTATCAAAATTGGTAGTAGTAATAAAATAAATAGCAAGCCATATCAAAAATATAGAAGCAAAAAAATAGTTTACAAGAAGTAGAGATATAGAAAGAGAAACAAAGGGGAACTAGTAAGTATAGGATAACTTCTAAGCATCTAACTATAGAGGAAGAGATTAGAGAGACTTCAAGCAACTTATAGGAGGAGATCTAAAGGGGGTCCCTAATATTGAGAACTTTGATATTGTATAGACCAATATGGATCTTAAACTAAGTGTAGAGTCTAGAGTTATTGGAGAGTGCACAATCTATGAGACTCAAGAGATAAGGATTGACATGCTATAGTCAGATCCAACCATTATTGATATGACACATTGAGAGGGGGATTTTGATTTATACACCTTTTAAATTATACACCTATTTACTTTCTTAATATTTTGACATGTAAGAAATTCTAATAGATAAAATAGTGATAGACTTTAACATATTATAATGATAAATAAACAATGTTTATATAGTTTAATCATTTAAAAAACTTACATAACTTAGAAAGATAAAGCATTAAAAGCATCTATATATAAAAATTAAAATACATTTAAAAATTAAATATAAAGAGAGACTATTTATAGTTTTGATGTATCTACCATGCAAGTATGAGATACAAATATAGAGTATCCATGTTTTAAAGTTTTATAAGCCAAACAAGACCGATCAACAAGATTTACAAATAAGTAAAATAATTTCGGTTGGGATTTTGTTGGTTTAAAAAATATAAGCCTAGTTTCATGTTAACATGCCTCTATAAAGATCTTTTTATTTTTGTTAGTGTTTTACTAATATATACATATATAAAAATAAATATATATTTCATGTCAAATTTTATTTATTTATTTTTTTAGTCCTAAGCTGAACCTTAACACTTTTATCAAGTAAAAATCATTAATTTTCTTTTCCTCCCTTCATTTTTTTTTTTGGTAAATAAAAGTCTTCATTAATTACCAAGTTTTGCAGGTTAACCCAAAACCTATTACAATATCCAGCCTTCTACTGAGATTGTAGATCCTAGTCATCCTTGAAAATTTCTTACCAGAAATTGTGTTGAATCCCCTACAACACCTTACTAACAAAGCACACCCATACCTAAACATAATTGTAAACATTACTTACATTGACAGGAATTGAAGTTTGGAACTTTGCACTTGTTAAACCTGATGCTTTCCCATTTCCTATTCTCTGTAGAAATATTCCAAGGCTTACATCTTGTTACCTTCATTTCCAATTTGGTATGATTTAGAGGGAAACCCCATAGTTATTACCAGCTCCATGGGGAAAGAACACCCATTCATCTTTATCCTTAACGGGTAGGTTTCTTTTCATGACTAATAATGTTTTCCACTTCACGTGGCACACCTTGTGTCCATGTCACCAAACTACCAACATCAACACCTATGTTGGCTAATTTGTTAGCTAACCTGTTGGCCTCATGGTATACGTGACGAGCCCTCCTATTTTGTCTTGCTGCAAAAAGGATCCGCACTTCATGGATGAGTCCATCGATTCTCCATGGAGGTTTTTTGCCATTGGTTAACAGGTTGATGATGTTCATAGAATCACCTTCAATCATCAAGTTACCTTGAGTTGCTTGGGCTACTTGCAACCCTCTCCAAAGGGCTCTAGCTTACGCTCGTTATTAGTTCTGATTCCTAATGGTTCAGCGAAGGCCTTGACCAGATTTCCTTGATGATCCCTGCTTATTCCTCCAGCTCCAGCTTTTCCCGGGTTCTCCTTGGCTACACCATCAAAATTTAGTTTAAACCAACCCTGGGGGGGTGGCCCCAAGAAATCCCATTTTTGGGATTGGGCAAAGGAATGGAAGGTTTGTCCTCAATACCTAAGGCCCGAGCTAATTGTTTTTCTTGGGGAAGAACTGAGTGGTTCTCATCCACAAAGGTGTTAAGGTTTTCTTTCGCAAAGACAATAATCCTGTTGAGGATGGTTTTTGGGTTGTGAATGGTATCCTTAAAGGCTCTATGGTTCCTTTCTAGCCAAATATGCTAGAGAAAATAATGCCAATAGATTTTCCATAGGTACTTAAGTTTTAGGCTAATAAAGGGTTGAGGTCATTGATGGAACACTTCGGATATAAGAGCAAGCTTAACCCACAAGATCCTAAAGGCTTGGAAAAGTTCATCTAGGATGGACTCCGCTACCGGACACTCCAGAAACAAGTGTTGGGTTGTCTTCCATCCTGCCCTGCACATGTAGCAACGGTTAGCAATAACCATACCTTTGGATAACATATTGTCCATAGTGAGGATTTTTCCTTGAATCACCAGCCATGAAAAAAAGATATTTTAGGAATTAAGCCTTTGATCCAAACCAAAATCGGTTGAAATTGTTGACCTTCCACATTGAGAAGCAAATTATAGGCAGACTTAACTGTGAAGTCACCACTTTTAGTCTCAGCCCAAACAATGTGATCTTCATCCTCTCTAGAGGGAATAATTTGCTGAGTTAAAATGTTATAAAGCTCTTCAGACTTCACTTCAAAACCCTGTACTCTGATATGTTTCCACCTATTGATATTTATATCCTACCACATATAATTTGCAACCTTCTTCCCAATATGCTACTCCATATGCTCTTGAATCCTAGCCAAACAAGGATTCTATAATAACTCCTCAGCTCTCACCCACTGATCCTTCCAAAAGTCTATTGTTTACCCATTTCCTAGAATCCATCTAAGACCTTTCTTGACAAGATCCCTGCTCGTGAGGATTGCCTTCCAAAAAGTAGACCCCCTTCTTGCTAAGTTGTCATTAAGGAAGTTCACACCTTGGAGGTATTTCCTCCTAACTATGGCAGTCCATTCATTATCGACCTTAGTCAATAACAGCCATGCTTGTTTGGCTAACAGAGCTGTAATGAGATAAGCAACTATCCTCAATCCTAACCCCCCATCAGCTTTAGGTTTGCAAACCTTGTTCCAACCTACTAAATGGATACTTTTCTTATCCTCAGTCCCTGACCAAAGAAATTTCTTTTGAAACTGCTCAATTTTATGATACACCTTGCTGGGAGCTCTGAAGACTGATAAGAAGTAAATGGGTATACTTTGAAGTGAAGCCATAGTTAAAACTGCTTTGCCTGCTTGAGATAACAGATGTCATTTCCAACCTTCTAGCTTTTTTTGGATCCTCTCCAGAACTATTTTCCACATTGATCCTTTAGGTTTCCCCGTAAATAGGGGAAGACCTAAATAGGAGGTGGGAAGGGATGCAATCTGACATTCCATGATCCTTGCTATGTTTTTTTTGCCTAAGAATGGGGGTATTGATGAAATAAAGTTTGCTCTTATCAAAATTCACTTTCTGTCCAATCGCTTCTTCATACATTACGAGAATATTTTTAATCCTTCTTGCCTCAACCACAGAAGCCAAAGTCGAGTAGCAATGTATCATCAACAAATTGTTGATGTGTCACCGGGGTAGTTAGCGACGTGGCCTTGATACCTGATATGAGTCCAGCTATCGCTACTGCCTTAATGGTTCTTCCCAAGGCCTTAGCTATAATGATAAACAACATAGGACTTATGGTATCTCCTTGTCTTAGACCACATTTGCTTTGAAAAAAACCTGCGATGAGACCCATTAACCAAAACTAAAAAACAAGGCTTAGAAATACACTCTCTTATTAACTTGACCCATTTCATGTTGAAGCCAAATTTTAATAAAAATGCCTCTAGGAATTCCCAATTTATCCTGTCATAAGCTTTTTTCATGTCTAACTTTAAATCCATGACTGCTTTTTTGGTCTGAGCAGCTGCATGAAGAGCCTCATGAATAGTAATAACTCCATCTAAGATTGATCTTCCTTGTACAGAACTTCCTTGACTTGGATCAATGATAACCGGTAGAACTTTCTTCAAATGGTTGGCTAAACCTTTGGACAGAATTTTATATGATATATTACACAGGCTAACCGGCCTAAAGTCAGCCATAGTCTTGGGGTTGGGGCCTTTAGGGATCAAAGCAATGAAAGTTGAATTGAAACCCCTTGGAATATGATTTGAACTTTGGAACTCCTTTATTGCAGCAATAACTTCTGCTCCAACAACATCCCAACAAACTTGGAAAAACCGCGGTGAAATTCCATCCATCCTAGGAGCTTTGTTAGGATCCATGTTAAACAAAGCCTCCTTGATCTCTTCATCTAAAAAATCTGTTGTAAGAGACTCATTAATCATTTCATCAATGAGTTGTGGAATGAATTGAAGGAGAGAGTCCTTTGCTTGGGCATTACAGGCCAGTTCTTCACCCAACAATGAACTAAAAAAATTAATGACCTCATCCTCGATCTCTTGAATGTTTTGAGTTGAGGATCCATCCACCTTAGTTAAATTTCTAATATTATTGTTGCTTCTATTGCTCAATGTGGTAACATGGAAAAAATTTGAATTAGAGTCCCCTTCATTTAGCCATAATGCCCTTGATTTTTGCCTCCAATACATCTCTTCACAAGCTAAAATATTATAAAACTCACAAAGGGTTTCCTTCTCTTCAGTTCTTATCGCCTCATCATAGGTTCCATTTTGGATTTTGATTTCTATTATTCTCAGTTTTTCCCCCACCGCTCTCTTATTCTCAAAAATATTTCCAAATACTTCTTTATTCCATATTCTAAGGTTGTTTTTCACCATCTTAAGTTTTTGAGATAGTTTGAAGGAAGCACTTCCTTGGATAGGCTGCTGCCACCATTCCTCTATTTGTTTCTTGAATTCCGGATGTTTAACCCACATTGACAGAAATATGAATGGCTTTTTAAAGGAGTTAGCCTAAAATACCTCCCATAGAATAAGATTATGGTCTGAAGCGCATTTAGGAAGGGCTTGTAACGCTGAATCACCAAACATTGTTGTAGATTCCTTGGATAAAAAAACTTGTCCAACCTTTCTTGAATCAGCTGACTTCCTATCCTCTTACTCCATGTAAATTTGGCTCATTTTAGTCTTACATCCATCAATTCATTTGTGTTAATGAATTCATTGAAGTCCTCCATGCTCCTTGAGGGTAACCCAGATCCTTCCTTCTTATCAGATGGGTAAAGGGGGGTATTGAAATCTCCCCCAATCACCCAAGGAATGTCTTTAAAATCTTGGCTCAAATGCCCCAAAAACTCCCACAGTTTAGACCGCCCTTGGACAGAGGTGGGGGCATAAACATTTGACATAATCCAATTCTTATTAATATCAAAATAATGAAATAATACGCTTAAGACTATTTCATTTGCCTGAATAATACTTCCTTCTATTTTAATAGGATCCCATAAGATCATGAGGCCCCCAGATGCTCCTCTCGCCTATTGAAAGGCCACTTCCCCTTGCTTCCAAATCCTTCTAGCTATAAGTGCTTGATTGTGCCGCATCTGTTTTGGTTTCTTGAAGAAAAATAATAGTAGGATTCCAATCCTTCCTTATAGACTTCACCATCCTTTGTTTTGGTGGGCCATTTAGGCCTCTCACATTCCATGAGAGAACCTTCATTTAGACAGTTTGATATTTTTTCCCCGCCCCCTTCCCTGATCCAAAGGGGGTTTGTCAATTTTGCTATTATCTTGGCTAGGAATAGCTTGTTGTAACAATGTTCTTTGCTTTCTGTTTGCAATTTCTTCATTGATTCTCATTCTATAGTGCTCTGTTGTAGATATTCTCCCTTTCTTTCTTTCACTTCCATAATCTATCGGAGGCTTGGTAGTGCTTCTAGTCTATTTTGGACTGAAATGAGGGGGCATATACTTGTGATAGTCTAGGGCTTGAACCTTCTTCCTCATTTTGGGGGATTTCAATTCCCTCTTCATCCTCGACCTTGTTTTGGTTCACCTCTCCTATCTGGTTCCTAAACATGGGGCTTTCCTTCAAGGAACATTTTACCGTTGGGCTCGTCTGATGAGGGATAATTTGCTCCACTACCGAATTAGGAGCTACATTCCTGACTCTTGTTTCCACAACTTCGACTCTTGACTCTATTTTTTCCATGTTTAAACTGAAATGACCTAGCAATTTTTTGTCATTTTGAGCATAACTTTTGGGGCTTTTTGTCATAGCTGTGGATGGTCCTGATTTGGATGGGGAGTCTAGGGTTTCAGGAAACTTGACACTGATGGTATCATCCTTGCTATTTTCTTTTTCAACTTCTAGATTTTATAGGATATCAAACATGTTCAAGTTGGGACCTTTATTACATACCTTATGATTTTTGCCTCCCTCATTATGTTGCTTTCCTTTCTCCTGGATTTTTGCCAGTTCTGTGTTGGCTTGGTCAGCCTAGTTATTCTTAACTTTTCTGTATCCTTCCAAGTTAAGACGCGGTCCTTGAAACTTTGGGATCCCTCTCCCATTAGCTTTCCCTAGAAAACCTTCGCTCATTGCTTCCTTGTTTGCAGTTATTGTCAGACATTGGGCTTGAAGGTGGCCCTGGGTTTTGCACATGCTACAAAATTTTGGCTTGTTCTCATACTCCACAGACTGAATCCTTAGAAACTCTCCATATGCTAGTTCCACCTGAGAAGGTAGATCAGAATCCAAGTTTGCATTTACACAGATCCTGGCATGCGTCAGTCTAGTCCTTGCCCGGGTTGAATGGTCTATTGCCACGAGCTCTCCTATTGTCTTTGCTATGCCACAAAGCTAGTAATCATTAAAAAATTGGGCTGGGAGGTTTGGTAAGCGGACCCAAATGGGTGCTATATTAATGTTCTGCTTCTCAAGGTTGAAATCCTCCCCCCACTTCCTCAGAAAGATGCTACGCCTTCCTAGAAACTAGGGTCCTCCTGTCAAGATGCGCTCTGCATCATCTTTGTTGTTGAGTCTTATCATAAAAAAACATCTTGACATGACTACGATTTCTAAGCTTCCTGAAGTTTTCCACTTTGCCGTGGCCCATGAGCGAATAGTCTCAATGTTCGGCCTTCCTCCCAAAAACTTGCCAACTAAGGATGAAGCCTCCATATCCAAGAATCTTTCCATAATCTCCACTGGCACAGTTAACCTGTTATTGTTTGGTATTAGGGGCGGTAGTTCACTGACTAGCTCCTTCTTTTTCCCTTTCAGCATTTCCAAAAAGGTTGGACCCTCGTTGCCAGCTCCCGAACCCCAGTGGGACCCTTTGTCTGAGGGTTTATCTGGAGGATCTGTACCTTTAGCCTTTTCAAACTGAGCTGACAGGGAATCCTTTTCCTTTCCAGCTACAACATTCTGCCCTGCCTCTGGATCTTCTCCTTCCGTTGGTTCAAAATTACTGCCTGCCGTTTTTTCTCCGCTTCCTCCACCGCTCCTCATCTCTCCCAATCCTACATTAAAAACATATGCTCTAACTTTGATTTTTTTCATTTTGTTTCGAAGAATTGTGGGGTAGTTATGAAGCATAACCTTAGCAGTAGAACATAGACCAAATTATTCGTTGAATATGACCCTCACTCGTAGATTTTATATTAAAGAATGAACGTTTTTCTTTGAAATGTCACCAAATTATTCCTGTTCAAATAGAATTTTTAAACGTTCACCACGATATGCATAGACAAAAGGAGCCTGCAATTGTAATCGTAGACATCCATTGTTTTGTTAAAATGATCTTCACCAAATAATATGAAGCTCAGATTTGAATTATTATAGTAGGAATGTGCTCATTTAAACCAAGTGTTCAACGTCCTACAATATTTGTCTTCTTGTAATCTCAGGTTTCATATACTTATAACATTAAAAAAAACAATAACAACATCAAGTGAACGTGATATACACCAAACTCTTCGCTTCATTTCCTATAGATTGCTCAGTCAGTCTGGTAGTGTTTACAGTGGGCATGCCTTTCTTCTACAAGTCATTGGGTGTAGGCCAGAACTCAGCATTCTTAACCTTTGAAATGCTCTCCAATACTTCTCTAGCGGAAACCTTGCCAACCACTGTCACTTTCTGTTTCTCCAATTCTATGATATATGATGTCACACCTGTACAAGAGTATTCAGTGCAGTCCATGTTTGCATTATACAAATCTCTATAAAATAAAATAACAATATTAGAGTCTTTCTATCATCTAGGTGCCTTATTAATGTTTATAATCAATAGGAAATCCTCCTATGATTTATCCATCGCCAGTATCAGAGAAATTCTTACCTTCCATCTTGGAAATATGTTTGCTCACTTTCCCTACACAGCCCTTACAATGCAGAGATACCTTCATCACCACCACCTGCTGAAACAAATTTACTTTAGCGAGAAGCTGTGGCATATCTTGTCCAATTGATATATCAATGGTGATGGGTTTTATCAAATCACCTTCTTACAAGTCCATGTGATAATGAAAATGATTTTATCAGGCAAGTTCAAGATACTAAGTGCAAATAGAGAAGCTGAACATATTACGTATCACATACATGAAAGAAACAGAAGTTACTGTATTCCACAACATGCTTAAATATAAAATGTTAGGAACTGTCTGCTGCAAGTTTTAACAATTGGCATATCTAATCTAAGAAAAAGAGCAACCAAATGGCCTATAATCTGCTATACCTCATTTGATGCAGATGATTTAGAATCATTCCATTGCTGATGGGTTTGAACAGATGACTGAGACCTAGGAATGACACTGGCCTGCTCTTGCTCAAATTTATCAACTGCAAATGTGTTCTTGGTACTTGAATTCTTGTGACTGCTGTGTTGCCTTGGCCTTTGATGCCTCCGATCCCTAGTGTGTTCGCCGTTTTTATTGAAGAGATGTTCATGAGCTTTATCATGAACTTCTAAATCTCTGCTGCCTTGTCTGTCCAAGAGCCTTGTCCGTTCCAAAGCTTTATAACTGCTCGGCCTCACCACAGATCTCTTATCCACACTCATGCACACAGCAGTGGAAGCCTGGGATGCACACATCATCTTGGTTCCTTTCATCTTGATAATCACAACACCAAACCATAAGCCAGAACCCATGCTGATACGAGATAAATAGCATAACTGAACACACTTTCATATAAACCATCACAGAGATTTTCGTTGGTTGGGATCAGAATTTTTGGGTTAGATAGAGAAGTCGGTTACATCCACTATTTTTTTAGTAATTGGTAAGGGTAGGGTTCAAACCACAGGGATTGCTTCCAACAGTTTATTCGTCTCGTTGTTGTTGACCCGTCAGTGTAGGGACTGCTCCCAACAGTCTATTCGTCTGGTTTTTGTTGTGAGACGGATACTACCAGTCACCTACTGTCCTAGCTGGAGGTTCCTTTATTCAACACAAACTACAACCTTTGTTAAAGCTGACAGCCTGCACCAAAGTTTAAACCTAAATTTCTTCTTGATAAGTATTAATCAATCAAAACCAATCCTAAATATTAAATTTATTGGCCAAAAACTGCATCATAGGTACATTGTCGTTGCCTGCCAGGAGAAATTCAGAGGAATGAATTTCGAATCAGCAAAAGGTAAAGATCATGACATCATCTTGGTTCCTTTCATCTTCATAATTACAACACCAAACCATAAGCCAGAACCTATGCTGATACGAGGTAAATAACATATATGATACACACTTTCTTAAAAACCATCATAGAGATTCTGGATTTTTTTAGGTTACATAGAAAAATTAGGTATAACCATTATTTTTAGTAATTGGTAAGTTTAGGGTTCAAACTACAGGGACTGCCAACAGTTTATTCGTTTGGTTGTTGTTGTCATGAGGTGAGACAGATACCACCCTCCGTACAAAGATTCAGTATAAACTATTACCTTTTCTAAAACTGACAGCGTGCCCAAAAAATATTTGTTAAGAGAATAAAACTTTTGCCAATCCAATAGCCCTTCGAACTGGGAATCAGATTTAATGGCCAAAAACTGCATCATAGGTACATTGTCGTTGCCTGCGAGAAGGAATGAATTTCGAATCAGCAAAAGGTAAAGATCATGACATCAACGTGGCAAGTTAAGAGAAGCCACGCACCTTTATGAAAACCACAGAAAGAATGGGATCTCAATCTAATGCCGGAATCCAAGATGAAGACAATTATGGACAGTTACAGATTACACAGCATACGAGAATATGGTCTAGAAAATATCAGAATCTTAAAATCCTACAAATCCATTTTTAGAGAATGGGTCTCCATTTTCCACTTAAACAAACAATTTTGGCAAATCTTGGGATTCCTGCATGATATCGACAGGATACATATTCATAAATGAAACCTTATTTAGCCGGATATATTCTAGTGATGGCATGGTTAAATAGGTACTCTTTGGTTAACTTCTAAAAATGCCTTCTAAGGTTAAAGGGTATTCCAACCTTGACAGAACATTCCCATTGTTTTACATATTGATACCAATAATACACACATAATTCCATCAATAATAAATTTAATTTCAACTATTTTTAAAAGTTAGTGTGTAATTGGGCACTATCAAAAAGAAATCTAGGCTCAAACCTTAAGGCAAAGTCAATTTTTTGTAATGAGTGCGGGTCAGATGGACAATCTTCTAAATGCATTTGAAATGGACTAGGTTAAGAATATTTGGTGGTCAATTTCACTTCAGTAAATAATAACAAAATGGAATAAAAATTATAAGAAATCAACCCCAAAATTTAAACCTGGTGATAGTGAAAAAAATAATCAATTTAACAAGTGCCAAAAAAAAATAATTGTCAGGTTTCAGTTCGCTTTCACTAAATTGTACAAACTCTGAATGTGGTTTTAGCATAAGATATTCCATCGACATTAAATTCAAAGGCAATACCATCCTCAACTTTTTGAAAGGGAAGCTGACAAAATCTTTTGATTTGTGTTCATCCTAAAACCCAAAAGAGCCAAAGCTGGTTGACCTACTGAACAGTCCTACTCACTATTGTCCAAAAGAGAAATCAACGTTGTCCTTGCATAATAATTGTCTTATAATTTCAGCTTTTTAGACTCTAGACCTAAAGGAATCTTCGCCGGTTTTGTTTTTTTGGTTGGACCCCAGAAAAGTGAGGAATATTTTTTGCAACGTGGAGGACGAAAATCCGTGCACATTCCCTGTTTCAGATTTAAAGTCCTGTATTCATGGCCGTCTTAATATCCACAGAATGGCATTGGGAGTAATGAAGTGATTGGAACCTGGCAAGCGATGTGGGACTGCACTAGCAATTAATTATTTGGAGTTCAGGCGGTGCAAGATGAATCCCGTGCCTTTCAAGAATTTGTTTATCATGACTCTGCGATGTGCGATGGAATGCCACGCCTAGCCGCGTGGCCTAACTGCCCCCCACGCCTTAACACGGCAACAGTGAGCATACGACACGTATGGAGCGTCTTATATGAAAAGAGGTTTCTTTTTTCAATAATGGATATTTGCTTTTGCTCTGCCCCTCACAATAGCCACGGTGACAAAGAATTGTAGGCTTTCGCTGTTATTCCTTAGCCCGAGGTTAGATATTTCTAATATCATAAGGAGATTGTTGAGCCACCTGCAAATTATAATGTTGATGAGCTATTGAGTGCTTGGTTACAGCTACTAACCTAAAGTAACCAGAGATTGCTCCCAACAAATTTATTTGTTTTATTCTTGTTGACTGGACATGAGACGGAGACCACTGGTCGTTCGAGGATCAGGACCACTAGTCGTTCAAGGATTATGATACTTCCAAATCGAGGAGTTCATGGCGGTTTAGTTGAAAATCTCAGTCTATCAAAGCTTGGTCAAAAATTTATGAGAAACTCGCTTCTTATAATTATATTGAAAATAATCTAGCTGACAATCTCAGTCTACCATAAGCTTGGTCAAAAAATTCTGAGAAACTCGCTTTTTATAATTATATTGGAAATAATCCAGCTAAAGGGGATTATTCAGGGCAGGTGCCATGTCGGTGCCATGTCATTGCTCTGGCGTGTACTTAGAGGATTCAAAACAAACTACTACCTTTGCAAAGGGTGAAAAGAAAAACAGAGCATATGTTAATTAAACACACAAGAAAAACTGCAAGCTGAAAAATAAACAACAGATAAAAAGAGGACACAATAAATACAGAGAAATATATATTTATCCAAAGGAACTTTGCACTGCCATTTTACATACATACAATTTTCTTATATAATCACAAAATGAGAGGAACCCACAACCTTCTAGAATTTTCTAAGGTTTAATAATCTTCTGAAATCTTCCAGATCATATTAAAAAGCATAAATTCCTTGAACTCTATTGTTGTTATTTCCATGAAACTTGTTGCTACTACTTCTTCCATTGCTACTTCCTTCTTCTATTTCAGGTTCTTCTTTTTGTTTCTTTGCAACCACTGATGACGAATAAGATTCCTCATTCAATTAAATATTAAATTAAAATATTAATTAATTATTAATTAATAATTAACTATTATTAATTAATAATTAATTATTATTAACTAATAATTAGTTAGTAGTTAACTATTATTAACTAGTAATTAGTTAATAGTTAATTATTATTAATTAATAATTAATATAATTTTATGAAAAGTTAATTGAAAATGCATATGAAACATCATGCCTTATAATGAGATGTAATATTTATATTGAAAAGTAATGAATGATAATACTTGGATTTTGATTTTCAATTCTATACCTTCTTGTCCGTTGTTTCTAAATCAATGGTATTAGAGCATACTGATCCACCTATGAATCAAGTCACTCCATAATTTAGTCTCTACCTTTTGTCCATTCAACATGATTGATTACATTTCCAGACCGTTCAGATGCCAAGGTATGCATTTTATTCATTCAACATGATCAATAATATTTTTGGACCGTCCAAATATTAAGGAGTTTTAAAATTTGAGGTCTTAGCCTTTTGTCCATTTAATACGATCATCTAAAGTTTTTGGACCATTTTTGGACATCTAAGAGCTAGCACCATGTTGCCTAGCCCAAAATATCTCTAGGATCTACAAGAGATCCAAGAGCTAGCACAAACAACCAAAGAGATAGTTGCTTAGATGATGAAGAATGTGTCAAATATGGAAGACACAACTTAGAAAGAGTTCCTTGGTATTGAGGACTTCAAGTTGGACATCAAAAATGATTCCAACCCTACTTCATTAGCCATAAGCCTTAGCTTTGTGGATAGAAGAATCAACATGACCAAAGCCAATTTAATGGATAAAATTGAAACTCTTGTCCAATCCTTGGAGACCCTGCAAACAAGGGTCGATATGCACATGAATGAATAGTTCTATGTTTTATAAAACCATCTTCTTCTTATAGGTTGACACAAATTTATTTTAATATGTGCAAAAGAGGAAATTCCTACAATAAATTTTGTTGCTATGGCTATAGAAGTTCCAGAATTTGAGGCTCCTCTTTTGCCTCTTGTGGTGTATGCCATAAATGATGATATTCTTGACTAGAAGCTTGACAATAGTTTTGCAAATGTATTTGAAAGTACAATCATTGAGGATGAGACTCATTTCTCTTATCTACCACTTATACTCAAAGTGGACCATGCTCACTCTATGCAAGTCGATGCTTGAGATCCAAATTTGACAAACATATTCTTGGATGAAAGTCTTGTCCAACTGGCATTAAATGTTGGCAAACCTACTTCTATTATTCCCAAAATTGAATCCATCATTGCGAATGCTCTGGATTCTTGGGAAGAGAACATTATCAATGAACTCCAAAGACCCTTCCTATGTGCCCACGTCATGTGCTCAATGCCACATCATTGACCTCCTCCATGGTTGCCTCCTCTTCCTCAAGATATTTGCTCCTCTTATTCTGAACACATTAGAGTCCAATGTAGATATTTTTGGGAGGAATGATGAGGAATAAGATCTCTCATTCAATTAAATATTAAATTAAAAGATTAATTAATATTTAATTACTATTAACTATTAATTAGCTAGTATTTAATTATTATTAACTAATAATTAGTTAATAGTTTATTATTATTAATTAATAATTAATATAACTTTATGAAAATTTTATGAAAAGTTAATTGAAAAGGCATATGAAACATCATGCCTTCTCATGAATTGTAATATTTATATTGAAAATTAATAAATGGTAATACTTGGCTTTTGATTTTCAATTTTATATTATCTTGTCCATTGCTATCCACATCAACCACTTTTTGTTCCCTTGTTTCTCCTTGGATCCTTGCTCTGTAAGCTGAGAAATATCTTGCAATGTTATCTTCTTATTTCGTGTACCATAACTTCCTAAATATTTTTTGCACATTAATGTTAACAGTACCCAAAGAATCCAACCAAGGATAACCTAGAATAATATCCACATCATCCATCTCAATAGCATGAAAATGTTAATGTAAAACATATTTATCCATAGTGATCTTCAAATCTTCAAAAAAATGAACATTCTCACCATCAAGTTGTATCCCCTTTATTTTTATTGTTTGAACCTACAACCTCCTAGCCAAGACAATTTAAATGAAATTATATTTGTTGTTAGGGTTAATGAAAATAATAACCTTTTCCTTCTGAATGTAACCATAGACCTACAAAATAGATTTTTTAGATTTAAACATATCCCCTTGTCCAATTTTTAATTTTTCTACTATCAAAGGTATGGTTTCCTCTATTTTGCACACAAACATCTTTTTTACCTTCTACCACTTCTTTGAAGATTTCTAGCTCTCTTTTTAGTTCATTTTTCAATGAGTTTACACAAGTTTTTATGAGGGGTCTTGGTCCCCTCATAATGAGTGGGTTTTGAACTATAGACTTTTCAAAGAGAGGCTAAATCCCTTACCAGTGTATTAAGCTTGCAACTATATATTTTTAGTTCCTTTTGTTCTTTCCGAAGTATATTTTTTTGCATAGCCTTTGAGTGTATCGTTTAAATTAGCTATATTTTTATATGGGTCCCATTGACTCAAGAACACTTTCTCTATATTATCCCAAGTCAATTCACAATTATGGGCCCTATGAAAACTATAAAACCAAGAGAGAGCTTCTCCTCCAAGATAATAAAAGAGCATAAGGCTCCAAGTAAAATAATTATTAGAATACAAGGATTTGAATAGTTTCCACCAATATCTAACATCAATATCATCTTCTCCATAAAAATTTTGTAGTTCCATGATTCGTGCCCCAACAAAAAGATAATGTAAACTAGGGTTCCATACAAATATGTCTCCCTAGTGATTTGAAGCTAAACCTCCAATAGAAAACATCTCCCTCATACACAACAATAAATGATTTGCTTACCTACAGCTAAAAGATGTATCAATTTTATTTTTTAAAGAAAACACGATATAAAAAATTATATCTGCCCTTGTTCTAGATGGTTGACTTCATAGGGTCATAACTCTCTCAATATTGCTTGGATTCCTTCATATAACTACTCATTTTAAAGCTCTTCAAATTCCACATAAAATGGTCCAAGAATCATCTAGATCAAACAAAATTTCACAAAGATATGACTCTTGAAAGATGATATGTTTTTTCTATAAAAAAAATCTACCATGATTCTACAATCCATAAACAAATTGGAAAGAGTTCCTTGGTATTGAGGACTTCAAGTTGGACATCAACCCTACTTCGTTAGCCATAATCCTTAGATTTATGGATAGAATAATCAACATGACTAAAGTCAATTTAATGGACAATATTGAGACTCTTACCCAATCCTTGGAGACCTTGCAAACAAGGGTCAATATGCGCATGAACAAATAGTTTTATGTTTTATAAAATCTTCTTCTTCTTATAGGTTGGAAAATTTTTATTTTAATATGAGAAAAAGAGGAAATTCCTATAACATATATTGTTTCTATGGCTATAGATAGATATATAGATAGATAAGTATTCCAAAAGTCGAGGTTCCTCCTCTACCTCTTGTGGTGTAAGTGACAAATGATGACATTCCTAATCATGCTTCACTTCTTAAAGTATCCTCCTTTCTTGGCTTACAAGACCAGAAGCTTGATAACAGTTTGGAAAATGTATTTGAAGGAGTGCTCATTGAGGATGAAAATCATTTTTCTTATTTTCCACTTATATACAAAGTGGTCCATGCTCACTCTATGCAAGTCGATGCTTGAGATTCAAATTTGAAAAACATATTCTTGGATGAAAGTCATATCCAATCGACGTTAAATGTTGGTAAACCTACTTCTATTATTTCTAAAATTGAGTCCATCATTGTAAATGCTCTGGATTATTAGGAAGATAATCTTATCAATACATTCCAAATATCCTTCCTATGCACCCACTTTACGCTCAATGCCACATAATCGACCTCCCCCATGGTCACCTCCTCATCCTCAAGATCTTTGCTCCTCCTATTCTAAACACATTGGGGGTCTAATATGCATATTGTTGGGAGGAATGATGAGGAATAAGACCCCTCATTCAATTAAATATTAAATTAAAATATTAATTAATTATTAACTAGTAACTAGTTAATAATTAATTATTAACAAATGGTTTGTTAATAGTTAATTATTACTAATTAATAATTAATATAGCTATATGAAAAAGTTATGAAAAGTTAATTGAAAAGGTATATGAAACATCATATCTTCTCATGATATGTAATATCTATATTGAAAAGTAATGAATGAGAATACTTGGATTGCTCTCCACATCAACCACTTTTTGTTCCCTTACCATAACTACTTCTTGTTTCTCCTTGGATCCTTGCTCCGTAAGATGAAAAATATCCTAAAATATTATCTTTTTATTTCCTATACCATAACTTTATAAACTTCTTTTGCATATTAATGTTAATAATACCCAAAGAATCCAACTAAGGATAACCTCAAATAATATCCACATCATCTATCTCAATAGCATGAAAATATTAATGTAAAACATATGTATCCAAGGTGATCTTCAAATCTTCAAAAAATTGAACATTCTTCCCCTCAAGTTGTATCCCCTTATTTTTTGTTGTTTGAACCTGCAACCTCCTAGCCAAGGTAATTTAAATGTAATTATGTTTGTTGTTAGGGTTTATGATAAAAATCACCTTTTCCTTTTGAATGTAACCATAGATCTGCAAAATAGATTTTTTAGATTTAAACAAATCCCTTTGTCCATTTTTTAAATCTTTTGCTACCAAAGGTATGGTTTCCTTCATTTGCACATAAACATATTTTTTACCTTCTACAACTTCTTTGAAATTTTCTATATCTCTTTTTAGTTCCCTTTTTTCAATGAGTTTACACAAATTTTTATGAGGGGTCCTGATCCCATCATACTGATTGGGGTTTAAAATATAGACCTATCAAAGAGAAGCCAAATCCCTTACCACTATAGTGAACTTACAACTATATCTTTTCAATTCCTTTTGTTCTTTTTGAAGTATATTTGTTTTGCATAGCCTTTGAGTGTATCCTTCAAACTAGCTATTTTTTATATGGGTCCCATTGACTTAAGAATTCTTTCTCTATTTTATCCCAAGTCAATTCATAATTATGGGTACTATGAAAACTATAAAACCAAGAGAGAGCTTCTCCTCAAATATAATGAGGAAGCATAAGGCTCCAAGTAGATTAATTTTTAGAATACAAGGATTTAAATAGTTTCCACCAATCTTTAACTTCAATATCATCTTCTCCATAAAATTTTTACAGTTCCATGGTTCATACCCCAACAAAACGATAGTGCAAACTAGGGTCTTATGGACTAGGGTTTCATAAAAATATATCTCCCTAGTGATTTGAAGCTAAACCTCCAATATAAAAAATCTCCCTCATACACAACAATAGATGATTTGCTTACCTACAAGTAAAAGATATATCAATTTCAATTTTTTCAAAAATACAATTTAAGAAATCATCACTACCCTTGTTCTATATGGATGACTTCATAGGGTCATAACTCTCTCAATATTTATTGGATTCCTTCATATAACTTCTCATTTTAAATCTTCAAATTCTACATAAAATGGTTCTAGAATCATCTAGATCAAACAAACTTTCACAGAGATATGGCTCTTGAAAGATGAGATGTTTTTTCTATATAAAAAAATCTACCCTAATTCTAAAATCCACAAAAACCAATCCTCACTTTGCCAAAATCATTGCTCTGATACCACTTATTACAAAACTTTATTTTCATTAACAGAAATCATTTACCCATATGAAAAAATATCAAATCATTCATATGCAAATAATTATCCATAATAATAATCTACACAATGAGATAGAGATAGATAATATCCTTAAGGTAGGGCAACACCAATAATACTCCTTAAGGAAGGAATAACTCCACAAGATATCCCAATATGGGAGCACCACTTAGAGAGGGAAAAGTCCCATAAGTCATTTCATGGGAAAAGACTATTACATATGATTGATCTCCATGATGATTACAATGATAAATATCCCTTATTTTTATACCCATCATCTAATTCTACTTTGGAGAACCAACTACTAATATAACATTATATTATGATAGAATATAACATTATAATATAATCAACCTTGGGTTATGTGTGACCCATGCCAACCCTCATACAATATAATATCATATACCCATATGTATATTCCTAGGTGCCCTAAAAAAATCTATTAAATCCTATATAGAACAAATGTATGTCAAGGTCTTTCTTTGTTTTATCCCTTAGATGATATCATGATACTTCACCTTTATATGATGGGTATTAATGTGATATGGTTTTATTTAAAATATTAAGTTTTTCTTAAAGTAAGACTATAGAGGGCATTGTTGCATGTCAAGAGGACTTGAACCATTGACTTCTTCGCAGTAAGCACTCCCATTTACCATTTGAACAAGACCTTCTAGTCTATACTTTAATATTTAGAATATTAGAATGGAACCATATTATACTTGTGTCTAAATATTTTATTTTTTAACTTGATGTTGGCATCGATATCAACTTATTATTATTGTCATCTAGTTAGAAATAAAGTATTATTTAAGAAAGTTACTTCAATTAGAAATTTTGGATTTATTTTTTTCAATGAGTTTATACATATATGAGAAAAAAAATGAGAGGCTCATTCTTTACGATTTTTGGGAAAATGAGAGGAGAAACTATACGAGAAAAATAAGAGTTGTTATATTGGAGAAAAGCTTTTACTTATGTAATGTTATTAGGGTGATTAAAAGTAGGGTCTTAGACCTATTTAATTTTTGCATATGTTGGGTTATATGGTAAATATTAAGGAAGGAAAAAGGAAATTAAATGGAAAGACTTTCAATTTTATATTAATTATGAAGGCTTTCCAGCTCCAAAAAAAGAAGTTCAAGATTTGAATTCGAAAAGGGGTAGAGTTGTACACCATGCTCTAATAATTAGAGTATGGTTGAATAAACATATATGGGTAAAAAACATACTCCATGGTGATCATCTCATATAGCCTATGGCCTTCTAGATGTTAAAAACTACTTTACCTTTTACTTTTTTAAACTACTTTATGGCCTAGGGTAGAAAAATTAGAATTTTTTTTTTAAAGTTTGATGTTTTTCAAAAATGTCACTCTAGGGCTATTTAGGAGGGGAAACTTCCAAAGGCCATAAATTTTGCATGCAAAAGCTTTTTTAACCCTTTCTTCAAATTGTGCATTTTTTTAGCTATTTGAATTGGTGGTATTTTTTCAAGTACATACCAGAAATGAAGGGACATTTCATTATCTAATTATCTTCCAAATCTATTGCCCTATTTCAAAAGGAAAATCTTACCATATTTTATGCAATAAGAATATTTGGTCTACATTTATGGGAGGTATAGTGGCATTTTTGATAGTTGCAGTATTTTTAGCCTTTTGGAGACACAAGAAAAGGATTTAGAATATTCTTTAGTCAATCATTGTTTCTCGTTTGGCCTATTGATTTAGCTTATTTATGAAGATCTAATATTTCATGATCTCTTCTTTCTCCTATTATTTGTCTAGGTACTTCTAAAATTTTATTATGGTTTTTTTGATAAATAGATTTATGTAAACTCTCTATTGATAATGGAAATTAGGTCGCCTAAGGGTAAGTTAAAATTTTCAAACAAGGAGATGCATGTCGTAAAAAATGAAAGCTATGCTTCCAAGTATTACCTTATGCAACTATTAAAACTTGAGATAACTTTCAATGGAAGCACTCTTGACTTCTCTTCCTCTAATGGAAGTATTAGCATAAGTGTTTTTTGGAAATGTATATGAGTATTTCATATTGGTAGTGATGACTATGGTCTAGACTAAGGAGATTCTTGTGTAGAGGTGTTTTTGCATCAATAGATTTTTAATGATGATAGGGATTGATATGAGTCTTCCCTAAGTTTGGAGACCCACTAGAGCATCCATTATAAGGGAAAGATATTATTCTCACTAATGTATTCTCTCATTGGCCCCTAAGTTTAGATTATAATGGGTGTTGAAAGTGTAATATGGCCTATGAACAAGGCTAATATTGTATGATGCAATCTTGTATAGGACTATGATAAATCATTTGTTACATACCAAACATAATATAGTCATCGGCTATATTATGGAAGATTTCATTTGATTATTATTTATAAGTCCAATTGTTTTGTTTTAAAGGGCTATAATCTCTTATCTAATTTCATTTGCGATATTCATAGTCATTGCCTTTACGGCGAGGGAGTGCCCACATTAAGTGGTGAATAATTTAACTATTAATGCTTTTCAATTACTGCTGCGTACTCTTGTCTATTTGCTTATCTGGTATAATTCGGGTTGAGCTAGTTTAATTATAATTATTTTTTAGAAGATTAGAGAAGGCATTGCGCTGCATGTGGTATTAGATTTCAGTTACGAACTCCTTGGGCATCCGACGGCAATTTCCTAGTCTCAGCGTAAACATCGTCATCATGGAAAATAGCGATCGACAAGGATAAATTAGGCACCATATTGGTGTTCCCTCTGAATTTGGCAAGACTCGACAGTCCACTACGTACGTCCAAACATCCTATAGCAACATACCAAACCAGTTGCAGATAAATACTTCCTCATATGTATAGTGCGAGGGCATGTTGGTTTGAAATCCTTACGAAGCAGCAAGAAATCTGAGCATCGTGCCATCCGAGCGACGTTTGACACGTCCCACAGTACTGTTGCTCGTTCATGACATAAATCATAGTCCTCAGACGCTTCAGACGCTTCAACAAACGAATTCGATCGCAATTCATCGTAGAAAACTGTAAACGCAACCCTATATAGTTGTGCAAAATTATCCAATCAAAAGGCACGATTAAAATTTATAAGCATCGTAACTAAGTTACTTTTTAATTTTTTAATTTTTTGCTCAGGGACAAATATCCCACATCGAGCAGGTAAAAAAACAAGGGGGAGTTTATAACAAGGAATGCTCCAATTTAACGTTGTGACTTCGGTCACACAACGGTTGGTCTCGCATGTGTATCCTTGTTGTGTTAGTCCTGCGTGTCCCTTGTCCCATTGGTTTCATGTCAGTCCTACGTGTCCCTTGTTTCATTGGTTCGTGGGTTTCGTGTCTGTCACCTGTGTCCTCATTGTCCATTCTGTCTGTTCTATTCCTCATTGTTTGTCTTGTTGTCTCGCTGTCGTCTTTGATCTTGTCGTGTTCCTTGTTGTCCATCTGTCATCTATGTCCTCACTGTGTCCTTATCCAGTTTTGTCACCAGTTGTTCACCGTCTTCGGTCGGTTATAGTCCTTAGTCTAGTTTCTATCTTGCAGTTAGTTCTAGTCCAATTTCTGTCTTACGGTTAGTCTCAGTCCAGTTTTTTCAAGTTATTGTCAAACTTAAAAGTTGCTGGAAAATTGCTCTCCAAGTTGCTGTCAAGTTAAAAGTGAAAAGTTGTTGAAATTTGCTGTCAAGGAGGCCACCCAAATTCAAATCCATGTCGCAGTTGGAGCGATAGTTGAAGCAGAATACAATTTTTTTTTTTACCAAAATTTGTAGAACTCCCAGCTCAAGTGCTTTTAAACAGGAGATTTTGGATAGTGCATGACAAAACAATGGACCAAAGGACCTGACGGTCGACTAACAAGTTTGGAGATGCCCAATAATAATGCAAGAAGACCTCATCGAAGCCAAGGTACAAATAATTCTCCTTCTCCTTTCAAAATTGGCAGTTATAATTCACGTCATCCACTGGTTGACCCCATGGCTGCTAACCCTTCCCCAACTCATGATAATGTCACACAAGGAGAATCAAGAAACTTTGCCCTTACCACTGATGAAGCTCTTCGACACTTACTAGAGGGTATGGCCCAACTTAATAGCAAAATATCTAAACTGTTGGACACACAAAATCGACCTAATCCCAACACTAATTCCCAAAATCACTATCACGAACAAAGGAATGAGGAAAATAATGACCAAAATGAAAATTGGGAGCAGCAAAGAGGCAATCCGAATAACTACAGGAATCACCTTCATCAACAGGGATATAACCAAGATCAGGATAAGGATATGGGTTATCACCAACCGAGGGGCCCTAATAATTTTCCACGCATTGATATGCCCACTTTTGAAGGTCATGATCCTCGTGGTTGGATAGCAAATATGGAAGGCATTCTAGACTTATACCAAATTAGGGATTCTAATAAAGTCCCTTTTACGGCATTAAAATTAGGCACTAAGGTTTACCAATGGTTCGTATGGATTAAACGCAAGAAAGGAGTTACTGTTTTCTGGAATAATTTCACTACCTATTTTTTAGAAAGATTTGATGAAGGAGCTACATCATCATACACAGTAAGACTATTATCTCTTAAACAAGAAAGATCAGTTAGTGAGTTCGTCTTTGAATTCACCAGTTTACTACCGTATGTATTACACCTCAGTCCAGATACAGTGGTAGGAGCTTTTTGCAATGGATTGAAAGAAAATATTAAGGTGGAGGTGGACATTCAAAATCCAACCTCGTTGAACGATTGCATAAGAATAGCCAAGCTAGCTGAGAAGAGAGCTCAGTTGTATACACAACATGAAATTTATAGTCATCCTTCGTATGGCAACAACTCTTTTCGTAGAAATGATCAACCATCAAGATACTTATGCTATAAATGTCACAATCACCATCCCAGAGAACAAGCATGTGCACAAAAACAAAACTTTCATATTGAATGTGCTCAATATGAAGGAGAAGAGGAAGAAGCATACCACCAGGAAGAACCTATTCAAGAAGAACTATCGATTGTTCTAGAAGAGAAGGAAGAGGATACAATGGCTATTTTTGTGCATGCCCTCATGGGGTTAACAGCCCACCATACAATCAAGGTACCGGGATTTATCTGCCAGAAAAAGGTGAATGTGCTAATTGATTCAGGCAATGCCCACAATTTTATCAACATCAAAACAGCAAAAGCTTTGAATTTATTCATTAACTCTTCCAACAAAGAAAAATTCCAGGTTCTAGTGGCCAACGGGGTGAACGCTCAATGTATTGGGAGAACATCTCAAGTTTCCATTAAAATGGGAACTTATACATGGTATGGATCTCTCTTTGTAATGAATTTAGGGAACTCTGATGTCATTTTGGGAGTCGAATGGTTGGAAACACTAGACACGGTTAGCTTCAATTTCAACAAATTATTTGTGGAATGGAAGGAAAACGAACAGATCATTCGCTTACAAGGTATTACTACTCCTCCATCACATATGGTGAGCTCTCATAGTATGGAGAAGATGTTAAAAAATTGTGGTTATGATTTCATAGCTCAAATTAATTGTTTGGAAAAGCAATCTTGAGCAACTTCAGATATTCCTGCTCCAGATTTACGAGACATCGTAGCACATTACGAAGAGGTCTTCCAGGAACCAAAGGTACTAAAGGATCCCATGACCTGGCCAGACAGTGTCTCAAGAAGGTGATCGGCCAAAAAGTGAAATCTCAGTCAAAATTACCAATACTAGATGCAGCAGGGCGTATACATCTCCAGCCAGAAGCAATTCTACAAAGCAGAACACACGTACGGAGCTCTCGTCACATCCAAGAATTTCTCATCAAATGGTAAGGCCTACCAGATGAAGAGGTTACATGGGAACTTGAAAGGATTTTCCAGACATTTCCAGCTTTGAGGACAAAGCTTTCCGAGGAGGGGAGTCATGTTACATACCAAACATAATATAGCCATCGGCTATATTATGGAAGATTTCATTTGATTATTATTTATAAGTCCAATTGTTTTGTTTTAAAGGGCTATAATCTCTTATCTAATTTCATTTGCGATATTCGTAGTCACTGCATTTACGGCGAGGGAGTGCCCACCTTAAGTGGCGAATCATTTACCTATTAATGCTTTTCAATTACCGTTGCGTACTCTTGTCTATTTGCTTATATGGTATAATTCGGGTTGAGCTAGTTTAATTATAATTGCTTTTTAAAAGATTAGAGAAGGCGTTGCGCTGCATCATTGTACTAATGTATTTAATTTATTGTATTATTTTATTATATAATCCCTATGGGCCACAATTGACCTTGTTATGGTTAAACCCACTTTACAACTTGTAATTAATCTTAATCTCTCTCATTATTTTAGATTAAACTTATGTAAATAGGATTTTGGTATTAGTATTAATACTCCCTACCACTCCATCCATTGTATTAGAGTATTATGTATTTTATCTATAGAGCAAATATTTATGGTTCATATGGATGCTCACTATATCTTTCTCTCTTTTGTCATTTTTATGCTTTTTATATAAGATTTTAATGAATGGATTACTTCTATTCATTTTTAAAATAGGAATGAATTACAACAAAATGCACCCCTATGTAGAGTCTCTAGATATATCATCATTCTTATACAGAAAAATGGAAATTGAACTTAACACACATTAAGCATATTTAAAACTAAGTAATCAATTCTTCTATAAGTTAGTCACCTTTTAAGGTCTATCTTAGTTTTTAGCCCTTGGCTCCTTATGCATTTCCCTTATCTCTACCTTGTCCTTCCACAACATATCTTCAAAAAAAAAAGATACAAAATCATTTGTCCAACATGTATAGTCTCATCAAGCTAAGGTTATATAGATTCTTCAAAAGACTCAAGAAAAGTAGCAACAAATCATGGATAATCATTGTATCCAAAATAATTTTCAAATTAGAGATAAAGTTTGGTTGTACTTGGACAAATATCATTTCTAGAACAAGGCACATAGGAAGGTCAAGCCTCTTCACTATGAATCCTATACTATCCTTTAATAGGAGTTTGATAATGATTTTTGACTCAATTTTCTAGCTCACTTGGAGATTCATGATGTTGCAATTATTAATCTCCTCACACCATATCATGAGCCAACATTAGATTCAAAGCTTCCAATCAGGCATCTTACAAATGTTTCTAATTTCTAGTTTTTGCTTAATATAGATCATGTTTTTAACACACACACTTATAAAATTCTATGTGACTCAATTACCTCTTACTTTATAGCCAAACAATGATAACTTTCTTATCATGTTTAATGGATTTCTCAACATCATATATCTTAGTTATTACCTTCTCTGTTATGAGCATTGGTGTCTAGTACTTTTATTTTCAGAAGGGATGATGAGGAATGATGTGTTAATTTTTTTGTTTGTTTGGTTTTTTCTAGCTTGAAATTTTGTTTCAACTATTTGTAACTAGTTATGTTTGCTTTTGATTTTGGATAATTTGGTATAACTCCTTAAAACATTATATCTTGGTATGTTTTACCTTTGTAAGCCTATTAAAGGGTATTTTATCATTAATGCATATCAGCCAAAAACATTGCCATATCATCTACACATTCCATGAGGTGATCATAAGATATTCAATTTAGAACTAAACAAAGAGAATAGATACGAGTACTGTGACATGTGTTGATATGCCAATAAAACATGCCATATATGCACCTATTACAAAGGGTACCTATAGAAACAAGAGGTCCACACCCTCTATAGATGATTTTGTTACCGCCATTGATGCAATAACTTTGATAAGAGCTACTAGGGGTATAACAACATAAACCACTTGGGACCACATAATACAATGAATCTAGTTCAAGTAAGCCAAGAGAATGGATTTGTGCATGCATGCACATATGAGAGAGAGAGAGATGAATTTAGTTCAAGTAAGCTAAGGGAATGGATTTGTGCATGCATGCACATATGAGAGAGAGAGAGAGAGAGAGAGAGAGAGAGAGAGAGAGAGAGAGAGAGAGAGAGAGAGAGAGAGAGAGAGAGAGAGAGAATGCCAAGTTGTTTGGAAAAAAAAAATATTTTGACATAATTTCAATCTATTTTATGACACAAGTTTCTTTAAAAAATAGTATGCTCAAATTCATCAAGGAGTAAGTGCTACTATGAGTGAGAATTAAAGGAGTGTGTAAATTGATAAAATATTATAAATAAAGTATAGAATATGGATATAATCTTTGTATTAACACATACACATATAGATAGATTGAGAGAGAGAGAGAGAGAGTGTGTGAGAGAGATAATAGGTAAGATCCCTACAATAAGAACTATTACAATCACCATTATGTTTGAGGTCACCAATGGGATGGAGGGTCCTAGTCATAAAACCTAGAGCATGGGTTAGGTGAAGTTACCTTATCCAACTTGAAGGAAATGGTGCAATTATAGAGGTAGATGGTTGCTACTAAATACCAAAAGCTACACCATAGGAGCATAGAAGGGAAGAGGCTATGTATATAAATATATTATGTGGTACATAGATACCTATATTTATAGATACACCCATAGCACTTATAGATCTAGAATTATCAAAAGCAGTAGTAGTAATAAAACAAATAACGAGCCATATCAAAAGTATAGAAGCAAAGAAATAGTTTGCAAGAAGTAGAGATATAGAAAGAGCAACAAAGGAGAACTAGTAAGTATAGGATAGCTTCTAAGCATCTAACTATAGAGGAAGAGATTAGAGAGACTTCAAGCAACTTAGAGGAGGAGATCTAAAGGGAGTCCCTAACCTTGAGAACTTCAATATTGTATAGACCAATAAGGACCTCAAACTAAATGTGGAGGCTAGAGTTATTGGAGAGTGCACAATCTATGAGACTCAAGATATAAGGATTGACATGCTATACTTAAATTCAACCATTATTGATATGACATATTGAGAAGGGAATTTTGATTTATACACCTTTTAAATTATGTACCTATTTACTTTCATGATATTTTAATATGTTATAGGTGAGAAATTCTAATAAACAAAATTGTGATAGACTTTAAAATATCATAGTAACATATAAGCAATGTCTATATAGTTCAATCATTTAAGAAACTTACATAACATAGAAAGATAAAGCATTAAAAAAATCTATACATAAAAACTAGAATACATTTAAAGATTATATATAAAGATTATTTATAGTGTTAATGTATCTAAGATACAAGTATGAGATAAAAATATAAAGTATCTATGCTTTAAAGTTTTATAGGACAAACAAGGCCGATCAACAAGATTTATAAACAGTTTAAAATATTTTGAGTTAAGACTTGGTTGGTTTAAAAAAAATAAGCCTAGTTTCATGTTAACATGCCTCTGCAAAGATATATATATTTCATGTAAATTTTATTTTAATTTATTCTTTTATTAAAGATCTTTTTTGAATTCTTACCTGAAGTAAAAATCATCAATTTTTTTCTCTCCATTCATATGCTCTATACTTGACTTTTTTTCATCTTGCTTCGGAGGATTAAAAGATTTTTTTTGAATTCTTACCTGAAGTAAAAATCATCAATTTTTTTCCCTCCATTCATATGCTCTATACTTGACTTTTTTTCATATTGCTTCGGAGGATTGTGGGATAGTTATGAAGCATAACCTTAGCAGTAGAACAGAGACCGAATTATTCGTTGAATACCCTCACTCGTTGATTTTATATCCAAAGAATGAACCTTTTCCTTTGAAATAATTATTCCTGATCAAATAGGATTTTTAAACTTAGACATCCATTGTTTTGTTACAAAAACTGCTTTAAACACGTATGATCTTTACCAAATAATATGAAGCTCAGATTTAAATTATTATAGTAGGAATGTGCTCATCTAAACCAAGTGTTCAACGTCCTATATTTAGACTCACTATAATCTCAGGTTTCATATACTTACAATATTAAAAAAGAACTTGATATACACTAAACCCTTCGCTTCATTTCCTATATATTGTTCAGTCAGTCTGGTAGTGTTTACAGTGGCCATGCCTTTCTTCTACAAGTCATTGGGTGTAGGCCAAAACTCAGCATTCTTAACCTTTGAAATGCTCTCCAATACTCCTCTAGCGGAAACCTTGCCAACCACTGTCACTTTCTGCTTCTCCAATTCTATGGTATATGATGTCACACCTGTACAAGAGTATTCAGTGCAGTCCATGTTTACATTATACAGATCTCTATATATAAAAAAACAATATTAGAGTCTTTCTATCATCTAGGTGACTTATTAATGTTAATAATCAATAGGAAATCCTCCTATGATTTATCTATCACCAGTATCATCACAAAGGTTAAATAGTGGAGAGAAATTCTTACCTTCCATCCTGGAAATATGTTTGCTCAATTTCCCTACACAGCCCTTACAATGCAGAGATACCTTCATCACCACCACCTGCTGAAACAATTTTACTTTAGCGGGAAGCTATGGCTTATTTTGTCCAATTGATATATCAATGGTGATGGGTTTTATCAAATCACCTTCTTACAAGTCCAACTGATAATGAAAATGATTTTATCAGGCAAGTTCAAGATACTAAGTGTAAATAGAGAAGCTGAACATATTACGTATTACATACATGAAAGAAACAGAAGTTACTGTATTCCACAACATGCTTAAGTATAAAATGTTAGGAACTGTCTGCTGCAAGTTTTAACAATTGGCATATCTAATCTATGAAAAAGAGCAAACCAAAATGCCCTATAATCTGCTATACCTCATTTGATGCAGATGATTTATAATCACTCCATTGCTGATGGGTTTGAACAGATGACTGAGACCTAGGAATGACACTGGCCAGCTCTTGCTCAAATTTATCAGCTGTAAATGTGTTCTCAGTACTTGAATTCTTGTGACTGTTGTGTTGCCTTGGCCTCTGATGCCTCCGATCCCTAGTGTGTTCGCCGTTTCTATTGAAGTGATGTTCGTGAGCTTTATCATGAACTTCTAAAACTATGCTGCCTTGTCTGTCCAAGATTCTTGTCCGTTCCAAAGCTTTATAACTGCTCGGCCTCACCACAGATCTCTTATCCACACTCATGCACACAGCAGTGGAAGGCTGGGATGCACACATCATCTTGGTTCCTTTCATATTGATAATAACAACACCAAACCATAAGCCAGAACCTATGATTTATTGGCCAAAATCATAGGTACATTGTAGTTGCCTGCCAGGAGGAATGAATTTCGAATCAACAAAAAGTAAAGATCATGACATCAACATGGCAAGTTAAGAGAAGCCATGCACCTTTATGAAAACCACAGAAACAATAGGATCTCAATCAAATGCCGGAATCCAAGATGAAGACAATTATGGACAATTACAGATTACACAGCATACGACAATATGGTCTAGAAATTATCAGAATCTTAAAATCCTGCAAATCCATGTTTACAGAATGGAGGCCTCCATTCTCCACTTACAAGAAACAAACAATTTTGGCAAATCTTGGGATTCCTGCATGATATCGACAGGATTCATACTCATAAAAGAAACATTATTTAGCTGGATATATTCTAGTGATGGGATGGCTAAATAGGTACTCTTTAGTGTGGCTTCTATAAATGCTTTCTAAGGTAAAAGGGTATTCCAACCTTGACAGAACATTCCCATTGTTCTACATATTAATACCAACAATACACAGAATTCCATGAAATCAAAAGCAATATGAATTGAGGAGAGAGTTAATTGTTTACCTTGAAGACCACAAGGTCTTAACACAAAGATTGAGCAGCAAGTTTATGGTAAAGAGGTAAAGACAATGGATGAATTAGAGTTGACTGTTAAGTGTTTCTTTTTTAAGTTCTCTTTACAATCTACAATTCCTCTTATAGTGTTAAATGCTATATACTTATTTAATATCTAAGGGAAAAAAATAAACACTCAAATCATATCATTAAGAATTAATTAAATTATATTTTATCTATAAATTAGATTAATTAAATCATTAAATTTGAACCACCTTCTCGGGAAGCTTTTCAACTCAAAAGCCAAACTTAATGAAGTAAAATTCAACTTCAACTGCATGAAAGGTTGAAGACTAAGTGCCACCAATAATTGTCAGGTTTCAGTTCGCTTTCATTATAATGTACAAATTATAAGATATTCCATCTACAATAAATTCAAAGGCAATACCATCCTCAACTTTTTTTAAAGGGAAGCTGGCAAAATCTTTCGATCTGTGTTCATCCTAAAACCCAAAAGAGCCAAAGCTGCCTGACCTACTGAACAGTCCTACTCACCATTGACCGAAAGAGAAATCAACGTTATCCTTGCATAATAATTGTGTCATAATTTCGGCTTTTTAGACTCTAGACCTAAAAGTGAATATTTTCAGCAACGTGGAGGACGAAAATCCATGCACATTCCCTGTTTCAGATTTGAAGTCCTGTATTCATGGCCGTCTTAATATCCACAGAATGGCATTGGGAGTAATGAAGTGATTGGAACCTGGCAAGCGATGTGGGACTGCACTAGCAATTAATTATTTGGAGTTCAGGCGGTGCAAGATCGAATCCCGTGGCTTTCAAGAATTTGTTTCTCATGACTCTGCGATGTGCGATGGAATGCCACGCCTAGCCGCGTGGCCTAACTGCCCCCAACGCTTTAACACGGCAACAGTGAGCATACGAAACGTATGGAGCGTCTTATATGAAAAGAGGTTTCTTTTTTCAATAATGGGATATTTGCTTTTGCTATGCCCATCCCAATAGCCAGGGTGACAAAGAGTTGTAGGTTTTCGTTGTTATTCCTTAGCCGGAGGTTAGATATTTCTAATATCACAAGGAAATTGTTGGGCCACCTGCAAATTATAATGTTGATGCGCTATTGATCGTTATTGAGTGCATTTTAGTGTGAGGTACGTGTGCGTTAGACACATGATAACAAGCATACATAAGAATGTATTAAATAATTTTTTTTGTAATTTTTTTATAAATTTTAGTTGATTGGATAGAGTGAAAATTGTAGTACAGGGAGAGTATTCTCGGAAGGGGAGGTAAAATGAGAGGTTTTGGATGAATTCCAGAGTTTTGTAACTTTTTTGGTTCAAATTGTATAGATGTACGATTTGCAACCTTACGATTAACAAAACTTATGAAAAAGGATTATATGGTTTCAAATCATATAGTTGTACGATTGTAATTGTACATCGCCCTAAGTTGTACGATTTACCACTTGTGCAATATGCCAAAAGTCAGTTTATAGGTAAAAACTTGGTAGTTTTGCAATCGTTCACTTCTAAACCTTCATTTTCCACCTTTGACAAGTTCAACTATGCAATTGCAATCTCAAGACAAGGTAATTGATCATTTGTATGATTAGGTTGGCTAACTGTATGATTGTTACAAACCCTTGCTGCATTTATCTAGTTGCAAATTTGTCCAATTATACACTCGATTTGACAAGGCAATGAATTTGCTAACCCTTAGTGTAGAATTGTCAAACTAGTCTTCTAACATGCAACTCCATTAACATTGCTTACTATCCTTTTCCAAAAAATATACAACGTATACAAAACATACCAATTACCACTTATAGCAGAAGTTATTTGAACATGCACACATTCACAATTATCACACAAGGTTGGAATCAATCAACACTTTATTTCCATTATGAGATTATCCATTTACACAACAATCTAGTCATAATTGCACACAATGTACAATCCAGATTCACCAACCATATGCATAAACAATATTCACATTGTACATCATCCACAATATATTCTCACTATGAACCATAATTGCACTACCATGAACAACACTACCATAATGATGAACCACTATTGTAAATAATGATCAACAACAATGAACAACAATCCGTAAGTATGAACAAACATCTTCCACAATACTAAACAATCATAAAAATTGAACGAGGGGCTTTATAATGTTTGCCCAAGTTGTTCCAAAGTGGTTCCTAAGACAACACATTATTCACAACTGCCTTCCCATAATATCTTAAAATAATTAATGCACTAAGGTTTTACTAAGTCTTAATTTGATTTTTATCAAATTACCTTTCATGTGCATTTCATTTTATTTCATTTAACTTCTAATTGTACATTTATGACCAATTGTACAATTACACAATTGTACATTTACAACCCTACACTGTACAATTAGATAAAATTATGCAAATCCAAATTTTATCATTTCTTTTTTGGGGAGGTGGATTTGCTGCCTACATCTGCTCTTCCCTTTAAATCAGGTAGGGTCCTTGCTGACTCGTTTGTCTTGGCCTTGGCTGACTTGTCGTGTTGAATATCCTGAAGCTATATTCAAAGAATAACACAATTGTTCTATAACTTGGTCGTATAGTTACTGAGTTCTACAACCTTCAAGCCATACTTGTTGGTTCTCTCTTTGGTAGTAGCCAAAATTTGTAGTAACTCCTCTCGCTTTGATGCACCCCTACATAGCTTTTTTTTCAACTCTATTTCGATCTTAGCTGCTATGATAAGCTCCTCTTCCTTCTCTATAATCACATGATCTCACTACTATAATTCAACCTTATGGGCTAGTTGAAGCTCTTCCTTAAATTGAAGCATCACCTTATGATTTGATTTCATTATAGAATTTAGCATCCTTCACCATTTCCTCAATATTCTGATCCTTCAACTATAGTTTTTTCTTCGAACGTCTTCAACTGCTCCTCATGCCGTAACATCTTCACTTGCCACCATTCCACCCATCAAATTTTGTTTCCCATCAACATTCAAAAAACCATATAGATTTATATGATTCCCATAACCATATGAATCTGTATGGTTTGTGTCTGATTATATTTTCAAACACCCATTTCCCAAAAAATAACAAAAAAACACAAAAAATATCAAGTAAAAGCACAAAATCAAACACACACTCATCAACATTGAAAATCATGTAAAAATAAAACAAAAAAATAGTCAAAACACATTGAAAACAATAATAAGAACAAACCCCAAACCCCAAACCCCAAATACATGAAACAAAACATTTTTGTTATTCTTAAGTTACCCTACCTTTTATATGGTTTCATTTCACTAAAGTGACCCCTAGGGTTTATTTCATTCCAAAAATACAAAAACAAATAAAAAGAGACAAAAACCCACTAATCGGAACTGCACTCCCTCCATCACTAGGTTTAACACCAATATCTGCCATCTTGTTCAACCTACATCTTCAGTTTGATAGTGTTAGATTTTTTTTCAACTCTATTTCGATCTGAGTTGCTATGATTAGCTCCTCATCCTTCTCTACAATGACATGATCTCACTGCTATAATTCAACCTTATGGGCTAGCGAAAGCTATTCCTTAACTTGAAGCATTGCCTTCTGATCTAATTTCATTATAGCATTTAGCATCCTTCACCATTTCCTCAATCTTGCGATACTTCAGATATAGTTATTCTTCAAATGTCTTCAACTGCTCCTCATGCCACAACATCTTCACTTGCCACCATTCCACCCATAAAATTTTCTTTCGCATCGACATTCAAAAAACCATATAGAGTTGTACGATTCTCATAACCATATGGATATGTATGGTTTGTGTCTGACTATATTTTCAAACACCCATTTCCTAAAAAATAACAAAAACATAAAAAAAATATCAATTAAAAGCACAAAATCAAACACACACTCATTAACATTGAAAATCATGTCGAAAAAAACAAAAACAAAAATCAAAATACATTGAAAACAATAATAAGAACAAACCCCAAACCCCAAATACATGAAACAACACATTTTTGTTATTCCTAAGTTACCCTACCTTTTCTATGGTTTCATTTCACTAAAGTAACCCCTAGGGTTTATTTCATTCCAAAAATACAAAAACAAAGAAAAAGGGACAAAAACCCATTAATCGACACTGCAATCCCTCCATCACTAGTTTTAACACCAATATCTGCCACCTTGTTCAACCTACATCTTCAATTTGATAGTGTTAGATGTCAAATCCTCAACCTCACTCGCCTCTCATTCTCTCTTCTCCCAAATCACATGTTGAAAATGAGCCCTTGTACCTTGTGATATCACTTTTATAGTCAAGCATTCCTTTATCATACAGTGTGGTCAAAAACCATTATGTACGATTAATTATCGTATATTCTTATACAATTAGTGACTGTATAGTCTCGTATGATCTCATTTTGGTTGATTTTTTTTGCTCCTACCAGAAAATTTTACCATTTTCCTTAGTTATTTCCATTCTATGGTTGCACAACAAATTTTTATCAAGTGCTTCATTGCTTTGTTTCACTTATTTACTCATTAAATCACTACTTCAAGGGGTAGATATTACCCATAAATACCACCTTGAACATAATCAATATCAAAACACTCGATCTTGGAATCATGTTTGTACAAGAACTTTACTTGAGACTATCATAAGCCCTCATCTCTTTGGAAAAAAAGCAAAGTTTCTTTTCTCAACTTAAATTTTTATTCAATTCAATTTGATATGCTCCATGCTAATGTCTATATGGTCACTCACACATTTTCTTCATCGATATGGCAAATTAAGACCACTTACAATTGATTCACGACATCTTGAGGATACCTACCAATGGCTAGTCAACTTGCTAAATTAAGTGAGTTCCAAGGATATCCGTCCTTTCCATAATTGGAGCATCTTACATTGTTCATGATTGAGATAATATCATGTATCCTCCCTCAATTTTTGTTGCAATGTATCAAAAATAATGATCAACCATGATCATTCACCATCAACTCATTCTTGTTATAGTTAGTCACTCATCTAGTGTCATGTTTTTTTGTACTACATCATGTTTAAACACATCACAGTACAAAAAGGGATAAATATAGACACCTAAAAGTGTCACATTATCCCTTGTGCAATGGTAATGATTAATAAATTTGTAAAAGGCCTAAAAAATCTAATAAATTTACATTAAAATACTATTTAGTCATTCAAGCCCCTTTTCCCTACTAAGCCCCCTCCTACACCTAGACCATGGTCACCATGTGACCACCCCTTTAACCTAGCCTAGGGACTCCTCACTTTAGTCTACTCTTTGACTCTATCCTAGGTCCACCTCACCCTAGCCTACCTTACCTCCTACTCTCCACATCCTCATGCTCATTCAATGCCATAAATGGGATGACGACTTTCTTCACCCATGTGCATTAATGATATTGGTAACTCCTCATCCACATGCCATAAATGGGG
The DNA here is from genome assembly GCA_028583015.1 of Wollemia nobilis. Taxonomy (NCBI): domain Eukaryota; kingdom Viridiplantae; phylum Streptophyta; class Pinopsida; order Araucariales; family Araucariaceae; genus Wollemia; species Wollemia nobilis. The sequence goes on along the minus strand of JAQPPZ010001804.1, from coordinate 666,465 downwards.
TGAATACTTTTTAATCCCCCATGTATTTATGAGGCATGGTGCATCCATGCCTATTTAATGCATATGGGTGGGTGAGGACTTTCCTCCACCCAAAGGCATTGATGAGGCACAGTGCACCCATGCCACCTTACCCTCATAACCCTTGCCAAATTCTATAAATAGCCCAATATTTCTTTTATTTTCAATAAGAAGACAAGTGCTTAGAGAAACTCTTATAAAATTTCTCTAGCCCTCATTTACATGCAATCCCTCCTTTGTGCTAACCCCATGGATGCCCTTGTATGCTTCCTTGCTTTGTAAACTAATTGTAAGTGTGGAATTAGATGGCCATCAGACTTAGACCAGAGATTCCTAGGAACCAAAAGAAGATTTCCTTTAAAGGAAATTTGTATCAGTCCAAACTTGAACTAACCATATAGGGAGGTATGGTTCATAGTTAGAACCATTCCTCAAGGACAGTTCCTGTCAAGAACCAGTTTTAGACACTTATAGACTAGAAAAGCAAAAATAAATGTGAGTAAATTAGTTTTTATTTTTTATTTAGCTTAGTTTAGTTATGTTTTGATGTTATAATTTAACTTTCTTTTTTTGCACTATTTCATTAATCTGGGTCTTATCAATATAGACATACATGTGCTATTAACAACTTGTTTTGGTTGTGTGTAAGTCTTGGAAACTCATTCAAACAATGATGGTAGGCATAAACCCACCTCCCTTTTGAGGTGGTCAAGGAAGACAAAGAGTGACATAATCAAAGTTGGAAAAGGGCTTCCAAGGGGCCCTATTTTTCTCTCCTCCAAGAGGTATGTGTAAAGAATTCAATTTGTAACACCTTTTATATCAATTAAATGGCATATTTTTAATTGACCATAACCATTCACCACCATGCCAAAATGAAAAATCATTCATTCAAAAATACAATCCACACAATGAGATAAAGATATAGGTAATACCCCTAATGTAGCACAACACCGATAATAATCCTTAAGGAATAAATCCATAAGATCTCCTAGGATGAGAGGCTACTTCATGGGTAAAGCAAACTACAAGAGAATATCCAATATGAATGATCATGATTATTTTATTAGCATATCCTTTCTTTATATACCCATATTCTAAATCTACTTTGTGAAGTTTATATCCCTAACCCTAGCCAAATCCTAAATCCTTATCCAAGTCATTGTAATAAAATTAACCTTGGGTTATGGTTGGCCCATTTTAACTATCCATAATATAATATCATATCCCCATATACATATACCTATTACCATAACATATCACATGTAGTGTGATGTCTTGCACTTCCTACACCATTATGTAGTTTTTTGTAGTTCAAAACCCACCAATGGGAAGTTACACTTGAGTTGTCCTTTACCCATTCCCATTTATCCTTGAGAAATCTCAATGGACTTGATAAGTGATATTCCAATGATACTTTGATGTCATTATTATGTTATTGTGATTTTCAATCGCTTTGACAAGATGGCTAAGTTCTTTCCTTGTCACAAGACTAGTTCTACAAGTGACTTAGCCTAGTTGTTATTTGAATTAATTTAGTAACTATTTGGTCTCCCCACTAGCATTGTATTTTACCATGACTCATATTTTGTGGGCCACTTTTGATAATTAATTTGAATTTTGTTTGCGCTTATCTCAAATTTATCATGTCTTTTCATCCCTAGTTAGATGGTTAAACAAAGGTGGTGTATTTAAAGTGTAATTTAACTTTTTACCAAGGCCAACTTTGTATGATGTAATTTTGTATAGGCCTATAGGAAATCATTATATAAAGTATATAATTTATTGTATAATTTTATTATGTAAGTCGTATAATCCACAATTACCTTATTATGGTTAAACCCACTTTATAACTTGTAACTGACTATAAATGCTCTTGTTATGTTATATTGAATTAAAATTATATAATTAGGGTTTGGGTATTGGTATAAATACTCCCCACAACTCCATCCATTGTAACAAATTATTATGTATCTTATCTATAAATAACATCAAAAATATTTATGGTGCCTATGGGTGCCCACTATTTTTCTCTCTTTTATCCTTGTTATAATTTCTATATACTATTTGAGTGGATGGATTGCTTCTATACATTGATCAAAATAGATGTGAATTCCAACATGGTATCAGAGTGAGTGTGGAGATTCATACATTGGTCACACATTAAGTTTGTTTAAAGCCTCCAATATTTATTTCAACTTCTAGGATGAATTACTTCTTTAAGCTTCATAAGCACCTTTAGTATAAAAAAGTAAAGGGAAGATCCAATTTTTCTTTCTCTAATTATTCTTATTATTTTTGGAGAATTTATGCCTACTTTAGGTTATAATCCATTTTTATTAAAATATTTTTTGGCTATTTTATGCATATCGAAACCACTTAATGTAGAAGAAGTATTTATGCTTTGAATTCATAAGGGTATCCTAACTTCTTCATGGAGAGTCAAACATTTTCTCACAAAAAGGTCTTTGTGTCATTGCAAAGGAGGGAAAAAATGATGTTTTCATCCCACTTGAGAGCTTTGGTTTTTTGTATTGAAGAAGGAAAAAGAAAGTTATATATTTGTTTCAATTCAAATATTGCACATGATGCTCATTTAAATGATTGCAGCTCTTCACTATTATGGATCATTATGCATTTATTCACAGACATAACAACTTTGGACCCAAGGAGGGATGGCAATAGTTAGGATAAATGGGCATAGCATAAGAGAATTCTATCTTTTGATCTAAGAAGCAAAAGAAAAAAATTATTTCTTATTCGTTTCCTTGTATAAATATTAGAAGGAATTTTTAAAGTTTGATGTTTTTAAAAAATGTCACTCTAGGGCTATTTGGGAGGGCAAACTTCCAAAGGGCATAAATTTTTCATGCAAAATATTTTTGAGCCCTTTCTTAAAATCATGTATTTTTTCAGCTCTTTGAATTGGTGTTATTTGTTCAAGGATATACTACAAGTGAAGGGATATTTCATTATCTAATTATCTTCCAAATCTATTGGCTTATTTCAAAAGGAAAATTTTACCATAGTTTATGCAATAAGAATCTTTGGTCTACATTTATAGGATATATAGTGGCATTTGTGATAGTTGCAACACTTTTTTTGCCTTTTGGATATTAAAAAAAAAGGATTTAGGATATTCTTTGGTAAATCCCTCTTTCTCATTTGGCCTATTGATTTAGCTTATTCATGAAGATCTAATATTTTGTGATCTCTTGTTTCTTCTATTATTTGTCTAGGTTATTTAGCTTATTATTTGCCTACTGAACACTCCTACTCACCATTGTCCAAAATAGAAATCAATGTTGTCCTTGGATAATGATTGTCTTATAATTTCAGCTTTTTAGACTCTAGACCTAAAGGAGTCTTCGCTAGTTTTTTTTTTTTGTTGCACCCCAGAAAAGTGAAAATTTGTGCACATTCCCTATTTCAGATATAAAATCTTGTATCGTGGCCCTCTTAATATCCACATAATGGCATTGGGAGTAATCAAGTGATTGGAACCTGGAAAGCGATGTGGGACTACACTAGCAATTTTTTATTTGGAGTGCAGGTGGTGCAAGATCGAATCCCGTGGCTTTCAATAATTTGTTTCAATATCACAAGGAAATTGTTGGACTGCCACCTGCAAATTATAATGTTGATGGGTTGTTGATCATTATTGAGTGCACTTTAGTGTGAGGTACGTGTGTGCTAGGGACATGATAACAGGTATACCTGAGAATGTGTTCATTGGATAGAGTGAAAATCAATGAGACTTTGATTTTTTAGAGAATCGGGTTTCAATCTAGGGTAGAAAATGTACAAGTAACACAATATTTCTATTGAGTGTGTTAATAGTGAAGATTTTGGATCTCTAAATATAAAGTTTAAGGTTAAATATTATGAGAAAGAGTTGTATATCATACTTCTATAACAGAAATATATATATTAATCTTGTAGATGTTAAAATCTATTTTACTTATATATATATATATATATATATAAGTCTAAAGTTAGGGTACTTAAGAATATATATGGGGATATAAGGGTTGGTATGGGTCACACAGAACTAAGGTTGATTATATTATAATACTACCATACCTGACACCCTTTTGATTCCATGTAGAACCATAATATTGTTGTCTTAAGCTATGTATCCAAGATTGTTGCCACTCTTGGTGGTCTGGATGGTGATATGTTGCAACATTAACTAGATGTTTTACCTTCTTTGAATCCTCAACATTTGGCTCCACTATTTTAAATTCTTCTACATGTTGTTCTTTCATGTCCCTTTGTTTGGTGTGTCTTCGTGCTCTTCTATCAAAGCTTCTTTGGACTCTATTGTTGTTATTTTAATGAAACTTGTTGCTACTACTTCTTCCATGGACTCTATTGTTGCCACTTCCTTATTCTATTTCAGATTCTTCTATTTGTTCTTCAATTTGTTTCTCTACAACCACAATTAAATATTAAATTAAAACCTTAATTAATAAATTATTAATTAATAGTTGGCTATTATTAATTAATAGTTAATTATTATTACTATATGGTATAAACCAACTAAAGGATAGGTCATTCTAAACTTTGATGGGGATATCAAAGGTAACCCCAGAAGGGCTAGTGAAGGGGGTGTTTTCAAAAATGATAATGATGAGGTCATTTGGGCTTATGTTGAAGATTATGGTATTCAAACCAACCACCTAGCTAAAGCTAAGGCACTTTTTTTGGGATTTCATCAGGTTTTTGAGAGGGGCTTCAAAAGACTTCTCGTTCAAGGTGACTCCTTGAACATCATTCGAGATTTGTAGGTTGGAAATATTGATAATTATTTCATCTTGAATATTATTAAGGACACCTCGAAGATTCTGGAAGGTATGTTAGAAGTTAAAATTGAGCATATTTATAGGGAAGGTAACTAGGCTACTGATGTTATAGCCTATTTGGGGGTGGATAGTGGCCAATTTTGAATTTGGGAAGATAATTTTCCTTCATGGTTAATGATAATTGTTTCTTTGGAAGCATTGGGCCTACCTATCCAATAGGCATTTTTATTTTCTTTCTGCTTGGATGAGATATCATTTGTGTTGTATTGATACTCTGTTTGGGGGGCTAGCCCTTTTGCTCCATGGTGGTTATCTTTCTCAAGGAATATGCTTGGTGTTTTTCCTTCACCCTTGTTCTCTAAGTTTAGAGTTTTGTTATCTACATATTTATGTATTTACTATCCTTCTAGTCTTATGAAGAAATAGAGTAGGATCGTTGGTGTCTCTAAAATAAATTTGAATAAAAAATCTCCTTTATGCCCTACTAGGTGGTGCACTGGTCTTTACTTTTGGATGGTTGTTTTGGTTTAATTTATATTTTTTTTACCTTGGATTCTAGCCTGTGCTTCATTGACCTTATCTTTCTATGCATTCTCTAATGTAAAAGGTTCTAGGACCTTTCAAAACCTTGTTTTTTTACCATTAATAAAAAATAGTTAATTATTAATTAATAATTAGTTATTAGTTAACTATTTTAAACTAAGAATTAGCTAATAGTTAATTATTATTAACTAATAATTAATATAACTTTTTGAAAAAGTTATGAAAAGTTAATTGAAAAGGCATATGAAACATCATGTCTTCTCATGAAATGTAATAATTATATTGAAAAGTAATGAATGAGAATACTTGACTTTCATTTTTTAATTCTATATCTTCTTGCTCATTACTTCCACATAAGTGGTATCAAAGCATATTGATCTGCCTATGGATCAAGTCGCTCCATAATTTGACCTCTGCCTTTTATCCATTCAATATAGTGGACTGTATTTCCAAACCATTTAGATGTCAAGGTATGCATTTTATTCATTCAACATGGTTGATTGTATTTTTGGACCATTCAAATATTGAGTTTTAAAATTTAAGGCCTTAGCCTTTTGTCCATTTAAAATGACCATCTAAAGTTTTTAGACCATTTTTGGACATCTAGGGGCTGGCACCATGTTGCCTAGACCAAAATAGCTCCATGATCTATAGGATATTGAAGAGCTAGCATAGATAACTAAAGAGCTATGTGCTCAGATGATGAATAATATGTCAAATATAGAAGACACAACTTGGAAAGAGTTCCTTAGTATTGAGGACTTCAAGTTGGACATCAAAAATGATTCCAACCCTACTTCATTAGCCATAAGCCTTAGCTTTGTGGATAGAAACATTTACATGACTAAATCCAATTTAATGGACAATATTGAGACTCTTGCCCAATCCATATGCGCATGAACAGATAGTTCTATGTTTTATAAAATCATCTTCTTCCTATAGGTTGGTACAAATTTGTTTTAATTTGTGCAAAGAGGAAATTCCTACCACAAATTTTGTTTTTATGGCTATAGAAGTTCTAGAAGTTGAGGCTTCTCCTTTGCCTCCTGTGGTGTGTCAAAAATAATGATATTCCTGATCCTACTTTACTTCTTAAAGTATCCTCCTTTCTTGGCTTACAATACCAAAATCTTGACAATAGTTTGGCAAATGCATTTGAAGGTGTGATCGTTGGCAATGAGACTCATTTATCTTAGTTTCCACTTATATCTAAAGTGGTCCATGCTCACTCTATGAAAGTTGATGCTCAAGATACAAATTTGATAAACATATTCTTGGATGAAAGTCCTATCAAATCGATATTAAATGTCAACAAACCTACTTCTATTATTCCTAAAATTGAGTTTATCATTGTGAATGTTCTAGATTCTTGGGAAGAGAATTTTATCAATACGTTCCAAAGACCCTTCCTACACACCCGCTTCAAGTGCTCAATGCCACATCATTGACCTTTCCCATGGTCACCTCCTCATCCTCAAGATCTTTGATCCTCCTATTCTAAACACATTGGGGTCCAATACGCATGTTGTTGGAGGAATAATGAGGAATAATATTCCTCATTCAATTAAATATTAAATTAAAAGAATAATTAATAATTAATTAATAGTTAATTATTATTAACTAATAATTAGTTAGTAGTTAACTATTATTAACTAATAATTAGTTAGTAGTTAATTATTATTAACTAATAATTAGTTAATAGTTAATTATTATTAATTAATAATTAATATAACTTTATGAAAAGTTAATTGAAAAGGCATATGAAACATCATGCCTTCTCATGAAATGTAATATTTATATTGAAAAGTAATGAATGAGAATACTCGACTTTTGATTTTCAATTATATATGTTCTTGTCCATTGCTCTCCACATCAACCACTTTTTGTTTCCTTACCATAACTACTTCTTGTTTCTTCTTGGATCCTTGCTTCATAAGCTGAGAAATATCCTATAATGTTATCTTCTTTTTTTTGTACCATAACTTCATAAACTTCTTTTGCACATTAATGTTAACAGTACCCAAAGAATCCAACCAAGGATAACCTAGAAAAATATCCACATCATCCATATCAATAACATAAAAATCTTAATGTAAAACATATTTATCCATGGTGATCTTCAAATCTTCAAAAAATTGAACATTCTCATCCTCAATTTGTATCCCCTTAATTTTTGTTGTTTGAACCTGCAACCTCCTAGCCAAGGCAATTTAAATGAAATTATGTTTGTTGCTAGGGTTAATGGAAATAATAACCTTTTCCTTTTGAATGTAACCATAGACCTACAAATAGATTTTTTAGATTTAAACAAATCCTTTTGTCCATGTTTTAATTATTTTTCTACCAAAGGTATGGTTTCCTCCATTTGCACACAAACATATTTTTTACCTTCTACCACTTCTTTAAAATTTTCTAGCTCTCTTTTTAGTTCATTTTTTTAATGAGTTTATACAATTTTTTATGAGGGTTCCAAGTCCCTTCATAATGAGTGGGGTTTGAACTATAGATCTCTCAAAGAGAGGCCAAAGCCCTTACCACTACAGTAAGTTTGCAACTATATATTTTTAGTTCCTTTTGTTCTTTCTTAGGTATATTATTTTTGCATAGCCTTTGAGTGTATCGTTCAAATTAACTATCTTTTTTATATGGTTCTCATTGACTCGAGAATAATTTCTCTATTTTATCCCAAGTTAATTCATAATTATGGGCACTATGAAAACTATAAAACCAAGAGAGAGCTTCTCCTCCAAGATAACAAGGAAGCATAAGGTTCCAAGTAAAATAATTATTAGAATACAAGGATTTAAATAGTTTCCACCATTCTCTAACATCAATATCATCTTCTCCATAAAACCTTTGCAGTTCTATGGATCATGCCCCAACAGAAAGGTAATGCAAACTAGGGTCTTATGAACCAGGGTTTCATAAAAATATGTCTCCCTAGTTATTTGAAGCTAAACCTCCAATAGAAAAAATATCCCTCATACACAAAAATAGATGATTTGCTTACCCACAACTAAAAGATATATCAATTTCAATTTTTAGAGAACACGTTTTTAACAATTACCACTGCCCTTATTCCAGATGGCTAACTTCATAGGATCATAACTCTCTTAATATTGCTTGGATTCCTTCATATAACTGCTCATTTTAAAGATCTTCAATTTCCACATAAAAATGGTCCAAGAATCATTTATATTGAATAAACTTTCACAAATATATGGCTCTTAAAATATGAGATATTATTTCTATAAAAAATATACTCTGATTCTACAATCTACAAAAAACAATCCCCACTTTGCCAAAATCATTGCTCTGATACCACTTGTTACAAAATTTTATTGTCATTAATAGAAATCATTCACCCATATACAAAAATATCAAATTATTCATCCATAAATAATTATCCACAATAATAATCTACACAATGAGATAGAGATATATAATACCTTTAAGGTAGGGCAACACCAATAATACTCCTTGAGGAAGGAATAACTCTACAAAATCTCCCAAGATGAGAGCACCACTTAGAGAGGGAAAAGTCCCATAAGTCATTTCATGGGCAAATATGATTACATATTATTGATCTCCATGATGATACCATGACAAATATCCCTTCATTATATACCAATCTTCTAATTCTACTTTGGGTAACCAAATCCTAATGTAACATTATATTATGATAAAATATAATATTATAATATAATCAACCTTGGGTTATGTGTGGCCCATGCCAACCCTTATAAAATATAATATCATATCCCCAATGTATATTCCTAGGTGCCCTAAAAAACTCTATTAAGTCCTACATTTATTAGAACAAATGTATGTCAAGGTCTTTCTTTACTTTAGACCTTAGATGAGATCATGATACTTCGACTTTATACGATAGGTATTAATGTGATATGGTTTTATTTAAAATGTTAATTTTTTCATAAACTAATACTACGGAGGGCATTATCACATGTCAAGAGGACTTGAACCATTGAATTATTTGCAGTGAGAACTCTCATTTACCATTTGACCAATACCCGAGAAAAATGATATTATTGTATTAAATATGGTCAAGTTTATACAATAAGGAGATATTCTTGCTAGGATTTTTCCTGAAAGGATTTCCCAGGGTACACTCTTATGTAATTTTATTTCAATATTATCAAGGCTTCACCATATTTGAGTTCAATGTCACTACATAAAACACTCAGTGGATAGGAGTGGCCATCATCCCATATTTGATATGTATATATATATATATATATATATATATATATATATATATATATATATATATATATATATATATATATATATATATGTGTGTGTGTGTGTGTGTGTGTGTGTGTGTGTGTGTGTGTGTGTGTGTGTGGAAAAAAAAATGAGAGGTTCATTCCTTACATTTTTTTAAAAAATGAGAGGAAAAACTATACAAGAAAAAAAGAGTTGCTATATTAGAGAAAAGATTTTACATATGTAATGATATTAGGGTGATTAAAAGTAGGGTCTTAGAATAATCTTATTTTTGCATTTTTTGGGGTATCTGTAAATATCAAGGAAGGAAAAATAAAATTAAATAGAAAGACTTTCAATTTTATATTATTTTTGAAGGCTTTCTAGCTCCAAAAAAGGAGGTTCAAGAATTGAATTCGAAAAGGGGTAGAGTTGTACACCATGCTCTAGTAATTAAAGTATGGTTGAATAAACATATATGGGTAAACAACATCCTCCATGGTGATCATATCATATAGTCTATGGCCTTCTAGATGTTAAAAACTACTTTACCTTTTACTTTTTTACACATATTTTTTGTTGCATGTTAATGTATACCTACTTAGATATTGCAGTGTTGCATGTTAACCTATACCTACTTAGAGATTGAGGTATTATTTTAGAGGTAATTTTCTTAGTATGTTATTCCTTTATATACTCATATATAAGGTATTACATGGGCTAAAGGGTAAATTGATATTAAGGGTTTAAAAGAGGACAAATATTTCATGATTTAGCATCTTGCATATGTGCATAGTTTTGTATTAGTTTTATTATGGTTTGCATCACTTGTGATGTGGAATAATTACTTCTAAATTTTAAAAATGAATGTATATTATAATAAACTTACTTTGTTGTTTATAAAGAGTAACTTCTAAGGTATCTTATGTTTTGGCTACTTATTTATTTTTAGGGAATAAGGTTGAGAGATTCCTTATGTGATAGAATATTTTATTGTGATGAGATGAGATACTATTTGTTTATTATTTGAGCATTGATTAACAAAATATAGTGGATTCATTACCAAATCTCAATACTTCATTTATTTTTTTCTATAATTTCTCCACAAGGGTGTGTGAGGTGAAGGTTGTGTAGTGCATGATCATAGTAATTGGTTCAACCCATATTGGAGATATGGTGCTATGAACCACTTTTAATATTTACATTATATTATGTAACACTAGTAGCCATGCATATGTATTTTTCAATATGGATTTCACTTTCGAGTTTAAAAGTGAAGATCTTTGACATTAGCCAATTTGGAGAAAAGAAAGATAAAAAAGTGGGTTTGAAAACCTCATATGAGGAGCATGGGTAAGGGATATGTTGTGACTTTGTGATTAATTTGGGATAATTTCACCTATTTTTGAAGTTCATATATATTTATATGATATGAGATCATTCTCTAAAGCTTCCAATATGTGTGTTAAACCTTAGTTTTATACTACGACTGATTTTTTCTTTTATTTATAAAAAATATTAAGTATGTTTCAGTTAATTTGCTAGTTATTTTTATTACTTTAAGTAAAGGGTAAAATCAATAAGGCCATTACATTTTTTATCATAGCCAAAGATTTAAAACCTTAAGGGTCTATGGTTACTATTGGGGTCTGAATTGACATCAATAAAAACTTAAAATATGACTATCATTTGCAATGATTTTTGAAAGGTGAGAACCCTTTAATCATAGCCCAAACCTTGACATTGGATGGGTTAAAAATTATTTAACCCAACCTCCAGAGTATGTTGGTATACCTTGTAAACTTCCTGAATGTTGACTCATTTAAGCTCAATTAAATGTATAAATATAGGGATAGAAAGGGGAAAGGGTTAAGAAAGTAATGAATCAATAGTGGATGGATAAAGCTAATAGCATAGGCATATATAGAGAAATTCTGATAAATCAACTTCCAACAAACAATACTTGAGACTAACAACATTCAAAACCAATCATCTTCATCATTAAGGAACAATAGCATGCTTCAAGAATTATTTCAAACATCTAGGGTATTATCAATCCAAATTAGCATAATTAGATTAATACTCTAACTAACAAAAAAATAAATCCTTTCCAAGCATACATTTAGACATGAATCATTCCAATTTTCTCTAAGCTAGCAATCCAAATTAGCAAAATAGACTAACCATAGTAGTAGTAGCATAAATGACTTCAAGGGTTTATAATTCATAGAAAAGAAGATACAATTATAAGGTAAACATCCAAGTAATGCTCCTTCTAGTAATTTGTAGAGAGTGTAAAATAGTAGCACAAGAAAACACTTTAGATCTAGCCTTTTAAAATGAGGCTTCGACCTCTATTTATAGTTTTGCAATAAATTTGAAAGATTTGAAATAATTAGGAATATTACAAGGAAGTTGAAGTGCCATATCAGCAAGAAACTGAGATGGTAGCCTCCTATTTGATTCAAGAAAGAAGAGATTATCTGATTCATTGGTCGTTTGCAATTTTTTTGGCTTTCACGGCTTCCAACTATAGAATATTGCCAAGAAATTATCAAGGTTATTCTTTATTATTGTCATAGATTCTTCTCCATAAATTTGAAATTAAAATATCTCACGGATCTTATATTTCATCGCTTTATCTTCTTGGATCACCTACTTCAGCTTAGAACCGGCTAAAAAAAAAATCTACAACCTTGTACAATTTTGAATCTTGTATTTATACATGATTCATACCAAATTCAATGTGGATCATCGATCTACGTTTGCATGGAAAATATTAGAGCTTTACAAAGGTTGGCATGGTTTTACTATTCACAATTTGGAGCATATTATGGGTTGGAGCATATCGTGGCCTATAACACATTTCCCTTTAGCTCTTTTCATCTCTTGTATCATAGAACATGCTCTAATTCAACATTTAAATCACCAACTACGGTCATTTAACCACTTTGATCATGACCTAGGACAAAAGTGTGCTAATCCTAGGTCACGCTTACAAAACTTTACTTTGGCCCACACATAATAAAACCTTATGTGAGCCACTCTTAGAATTTTCCTTTATGCAATTTGACCAAGTTTGACCATGGTGTAGGACATTGCACTAAGCTGCATGGTATAGAACATGTCATGTTTAGGTTTTTAGATTATACAACTTAGTACTTTGGTCACTTTGACCATGACATAGAGTAGAGGTGTGTAAGACTAAAGTTGCATCAAAAAAACCTTGCTTTGGGTCATATGGTGTAGAACCATGTTCTAGGCCAGGATTTAAATTGTCTTCCAAGTGCTTTGACCTACCTTGACCATGACGTAGAACCATGCATTGAGCCACATGATGTAGAACCATGCTTTGAGCCACAATTTGAAATGCTAAGATGATAACTTTGACTACACTAACTACGACATAGAACCATATTTTGAGTCGCACGGTATAAAATCTTATCCTGAGTTGAAACCTCCTTTTTTGCTCTGAGTCATGATTTAAAATTCTAGGAAAGCATATTAGACCAATTTTACTACAACGTAGGACACGTTGCACTTAGCCATTGTCACGGTTCGAAGTGCATCTCTACACTAAGAAAACATTTTAGAAATTTTACAAAATTTTTGTAAGTATGTGGTCTTTTGGGCCTACAGTTACTATGGTCTATGAATCTACATTTATTATTATGGATGGTCATAAAAAGATTTAAAAAATAAATAAATATTTAATTATAGTAATTGACTTGTGATGCATTTTGAATTGAATACTCATTCTATTTAGTAAACCTATAATAGTTATCATTATGTTATACTTATTAGTTTTATCTATATGAAAGAAATATAAAAATGACCTATTCTACAATGTTATCCTATCAACACCATCAACCTAAATAGGATGCCATTGCTAATAGAAGCACTATAAATGGTATTTGCTATAGAATAAAGGTTTTTTAGTTTATTACCATTTTACAATGTTGGTTGTGAGCATGGGAATATTTGCAAGTGCTCAAAAACATGGGCTTAAATTGTAATAGAGTGTCAACGAAAGAAAAGAGCCAAAATAATTTGGAGAGAGAGAGAGAGAGATATTTTCATGGAATACCCTTTCACTACTTTCCATAACCATCCAAACCTTTGTTTAGAGATCCTCTCCACTATATGAATAGTTCCTCTTATACTATGCATAAATGAGGATAAAAATGATACTTTTCAAATAATGATTATTAAAATATTAGAACTTTTTAAGACAAAATGATTCAAGGGTGAAGGACTTTATATGTAACCTAAAGAAAAATATCAAAGGACATGAATTGACCTAAGCTAAGAGGCCCAAAATCTAGGTTTATAGGGTAAGGAGTTCCAAAATACATGTCTATTATGCAAATATCACAAATCAAGGTTCAAAATTTAATTACTTAAATGGGAAGAGTAGGAGTATTTTATATGTGACCATGTTATATTTATCACTAGTTTTTGGAAATGAACTAAAGCAATATATTTAATCAAATATTACACAAGAACGAAAAGAGAAAAAAAGAAAGAGTGATAGACGTAATTGGAGGGGTGTCCTTGAGCACCAAAAATCACTATGATATCCATATATCAGATTCACAACACTCTAATATAATGGACTCATATGGTTAGAAGTATTTAAACTGATATCTAAACTCCAACAATAATAATTACATAATCATATTAACCTAAGTCAACATAACATAAAGGATTTAGGTTAATTACAAGTTAGGGTTTAACCATGACAAGGTTAACCTTGGGATCATTATTAAAAATGGTCATGCAATAAGATCATCTAATGAGTCATTTATCATCATAAATGGAAGGTCCATGTGAATAACATACTTATAATGCATGAATATTTTTATAAGATATGTGCATCATTAAAGTGTTATCTAACAATATAAGGTTCATCTACAACAAGAAATATCCATCATGTATTATGAAGGGTCGTTTGGAGGTAACCAGGCCATTTGGAGGGAGTTCAAATCAAAGATCAAATTATCTATCATGACTATGTTGTCATGGGAAGATGTAGTCATGTAATTTGAATATGGATCAGTATTCTTGAGAACTATCTCATCATAATATGTTTGAAGCCTCACATAGGGTTTTTTAAATCCTTGCATAAACTATTTAAGATATTCAACCCTAGACATACTCAAACAAAATCAAGGAGAAATTGATTTGAGGTCATAATATTTGCATGCACATGGCTATGTGTTGATCCATCATGTTAGTATTTTATTTTGACCTAAATCCCCCATGAATTGGATGATGAGAAGCTCTGTTAAGAGTTATCCACCTACAAAAAAAATCATAACCTTGACATTTTCATCAAGGACTCATCCAAGTCATACTATAAAGGGAGATGATAGCAAAGACTATTTTATATTTTATTGAGAGAGTAAAATTAATGAATTTGATATTGTTGAAATCCAATCCATTTAACCTTACAATTTATGATATAGGTTTTTATCCAACAAGATACCAAGTTGATCCATTTGTTATAAAATATTCTATTAATTATCATAAATTGAATACAATTTGTGGTGCCAAGCCAAGAAACAAGCAAATGCCTTTCTAAGGTGATCCATAGAAATATTGTTGTATTATGTCATCAAGGACAATCCTATAAACAACCACATTCCATTTATACCCAAATATTGACTAGAAAGTTGATCTTACAATGAAAGACTAAGAATCAATTGTATGAAAAATGAAATTCAAGGCATTGCAATTAACCCTGAAATGCATTCCTTTTGTACCATTAGATTGAATATCAACAACTCAAATCCCATGCATGAGAAGACTAAATGCTTAGTAAATATTATCAATTTAATTGAAAATGAAAAAAAAAATTAATTATTGACTAGACTATGATGTCACCCGATAAGAACATAGTAGTTTTCTTTAGAGGAAAAAGATATGGTTATCCCACATGTGACAAGATAATGTATACAATAAAATTGATATTACATTAGTTTTCCACAAATATTTGATATCATGTGGTGGATTTCAATTGTTGGTATGTTAGAGACCATTGTGGTAAAGGATCATGAGGAGTGAATCTTATTTTTTAAGTTCAAAGTGGTATGATTGGTGTCACAAGTAAGATACATATTGGATATCACATAATATGGACACAAACATGTTTTAAATTTGGAAAAAGTTACCATATAGTGGATGTCACTTATTGTGAGATGTGGTGGAATCTTGAAACGTGAGACACTTTGGTTACCTCATATACTTTGGACATGGAGATTAATATTCTACTTGGAGGATGACTTACCTACTCAATATGAAAAAACATATTTTTATTAAAGTTTTTAAAATATTTTTTATTCAATTTTTCCACATGAAATATTAAGGTCTAATGTGAATTTTGGAGATACAAATAGAGACCTGGATCTAGACTTGGGATATTTATAAATTTAATTATTTATGCCTAAAATCCTATTGCAGAAGATAGACTTATATGTTGTCATCAAAAATCTCTATTCAAGCCTAGCATATATGTCAAAGAGATTATGCCAAATGTTGAAATGGGCGTTGATGATACTCACATAATTGGGCGGTACACTAGTATATGAATATTTAACAATCATATTTATTGTCTCTAGGGTTTGTGATCATGAGGAGTAAAATAAAAGGCTCAATGCCTTACTTCAATTTGTGAATAAGTGGACATGCTACTATTCACTTAGCTAATCCAACTTGATAATGTACTTGTGTGTATACTCCATGATTTTTTATAATACAGTGAGATCAATCCCACTATAAAATAAAATTTAATGTATTGTCCTAGTTTAGTCCAATTATCAATTTCTTGACCCTATTGAGCATTGATGTAATAAGGGGGGATTTTTGGTTTATTACATCACCATTAAGCCTGTTTGGTGAAGTGTTAATGGGTTTTACCCATACACATAAAGTCAGTTATTGGTCATTATGTAACCTAACTATAACTGACTCAGTAAATATATATCTATATCTATATCTATGTATGTATATGTATATATATGTCTGTGTGTATGTATGTATATGTATGTATATATGTATGTATGTATGTATCATTTTATTCATAATATAATTGTCCAACACCTTGTTAGTGCTAAAATTAAGATCATGTATTATAGGAGTGCAGCATGCCGTAAATCTAGTTAACACACCAAAAAATAATATAGAATGAAGAGTGATGCAAGCCTAATATAAAGTCATCATTGCTATAGAGAAAGTGGTAAATTTTAGATAGATTCAAAAAATAAGGAATATTGATATAGACCAAGGACAATAACATATTTTAGAAAATAACGTAAAAATATTTTAGATAGATATAAAATTGGCTAAAGGGATTGAAATGAGCCCCACCCATTTTACATCATGACCACATAGTGGTATCATGATATCTTGGCAACTGTGCATGAATTGTTGGGCAAGATTTGAACCTAGGTCTCCTTATTGAAAGTTGAGGAATTTAACCACTAGAGCTCATGCCATTTTCTTAAATATAATATTTTATATCACTAAAGTTAAAAAATAATAATTATTTAATAAATTAAAGTATAAAAATATCTGTGTGGTATACATAGTGCTAGTGAATTCCATAATGCACACCAATATGTAAACACTTATATACAAATATTTTGTAGGACACGAAATAATGTTAGTGTTTATAAAGAGCCATTTGTTATACATAGGAAAAAAATTAAGAGTTAAGTAAAGTAAGATACTTTTAAAATAAAATAAAGCAAATGACATAAATTACTATATATATATAAAGAGAGAGAGAACACCTGTGTTTTTGAAGATATGTTCTATCACTAACTATAGTGCATGGAAGAAATATGTAAATAAAAAAAGAGAGTATAAAACTAATACCTAGACAAATCAATATAATCTAATATACAATGTATGATGCATTCTAATATAAAGTGGACACTGTAATTTATAAATTATAATATAATTCATGATTCATATTAAGGTGCATTTTTGGCAGATACCGACACCTTCTAGATTGAGTTCATCATGATGGGGGATGATATTCATGGTGAACCTAGTTAGTGACCTACGAGAGGCAACATACCTAGAGGATGACCTAAAATTACAATAAACCCATGGAAGTGGCTAACCTTGAGGTACCCAGGATGACCCTGAGGCACTTAGACGGTTGACCCAGAGGCAACAAATCCAAGTAAGTGGTTGACCTTGAGGTAACAGATCGAGATGTATACACCGTTGATCTAACATTATTCATAGTTGGAGAGCCAAGTGCAAAGAGCATGAGCCTAGACCAAATCATGTAATAAAGGAGGATGATAGGGTTCTTTTAGAGAAGTCAACATTAAGGGGGAATGTTATCTAATGTTGACTTATTTTTTTCTATAGTTAGGATAGTGCACATTAAGGGGAATGTTAGAATATAATGTGCACTATACCTTGTTCTTGACACTTGTCATATTTTCATATAGGCCTCTTGCCTATATATTGTAATCTATCTTGTATCAATATATCTTATATCTATTCTAGTCCCAACATAATAGACGTGTAAATATATGGATGAAAATAAAAAAATTAAAAATATTAGATATAAGTTTTTTTGACATATCTAATATAATAATAATTATTCTATAAATGGTTTTATAAATGGATCAATATTTATAGAGAAATAAATTTGAAAGAGATAAAATAATTTATCATAATGTAAATAATTAACTATTATAGAGCTATCAAACTCTAAAAAGAAATTTTTTGGAAAATTTCTAAAAACATAACCTCTATATTAGATACTAATATTATAAATGAAGGAAAGAAAATGCAATATAAATAAAAATAATTTTAACACAAGAAAAAAAATAAACCTTTATATTAGATATTGATAATCCTACTATGGCATGTTTCTTATTGTATTATGAATCTAACATTTGTACCATTCCTCAGCCTTGATAATTGATTAAATGAAAGTGATGGTATGATTTTAAAGCAACCAAGAAATTTGACTTAGGATAATGCAATGAATGTTAATCCCACTTTCTCAACTATTCCTATATCACCAATAAATTCAAACCTTGATATTTATGGATTGTGAGATTCCATGTCATTTTGAGGCTCTTGTTTAAAAATTCCTTTTATTAGAGGTGGTATGGGTACAAATTCAGAATTTCAATTATCCCTTGGTGTACATATATAGTAATCAAATTTTACAATCACACACAATGGTAAATTAGGCAGCTTGGAATAAGACATGCATAATATACTGTGTGTATGACTTAAATAATTGTTAATTTATTTGTATTCAACTTACAAACTGCATAACACATCTCTTTCTTCAATGCAAAGAAACACTTCATCATGCAACTAGTCATATTTATCAAATATCTTTATCACTAAAATAATTTTATGTTCTCTTCATGAGATATTTCCAATATTCTAGCCTCAATTCAATTCTTTTAATTTTTTTTATACTCATCAAAAATAAAATTGATCTAGATAATCTCCTTGTAGTAAAAAAGCTATCTAAAATAACAACACTTTTTATTTTTTTCTATAATATCTTCCCTTGTGTGTTAACTAATATGATGAATATGTACAAAAAAAATCATGTAATTTTTATCTTAATAACCACATATCTTATAATATTCAATTATTAATTAAATCTTGAGCAATTTCTATGTATATCAACAAATTTTTGATTTAAAATGGGAGGGAATTGTGCAAGGTCACTAACAAGAATGATTGATTGACCTCCAAAGTCTTGCTAACATTTTTCTGTAAATGATCCACACAACTTATAATCTATATCTTTGAATATATTTGTCCCTATAGATCTTGTTTCATTAATGATAGCGTAGCATGTGTGCTTCATTTCTTCTTAGAAAATTTCCTATGCTTTTCCTCATAAATATTACATATTGTTTATTAGTGTTCTTAATTCTATATGTATAGTACTACTCACATGTTAAAATCAACATTACATATAAGATCAAGAAGTATTAGAAATCTTTTTCCTTTAATAGATATGATGTCTAATGCATACTTAATGCAATTTATGAAATATGATTTTTGAATTCCAATTTTTTTTAGGAGAATCATCATAAGTGGTGGAACATGGCCTAGATGGTCAAGTTGTTGTATTATTTTGTTGAATAAATATTTTCTCGACAAGCTTTTCAAATTATATGCCTTGTGTTTATGGAATTGTTAGATATCTATTGTGGATCTATTACATCGTATGTATTGCACATCTCTGTCTCATATTATAATCTCAACTATATTATACATCAAGTTCTTCTAACCAATCAACTCAAGGTTAAAAAACATAAAAACCATGACGAGGACCTAATATATATATATATATATAGAAACTCCCATTCATTCATATCGATGTTCACATTTTGATGGCCCTAGACATTTTTATCATCATCAATGGTAGTTTTTACCCAGAATAGGTATTTGATCAATATGCCATGCAAGTTATATATTTTTTATTGTTAGCTTTTGATGTTATATATTTAATGGAAAAACTACCACAAGGTCTAAAATGAGCATGCAATATTAAATATAATATAATGGCATTATACAAAGCACGTAAAACTCATAAGAAACTTTTGTAACTACTCATAAAACTACTATTAATAAAAACTCATGAAAATAATAACTTCATACAAAATGTGGATATCTCAAATACTCCATGATCCATACAAGTTCTACATTGTATCTAACTTTTACTCTACTCTACTCAATATTGTCCTATGAAATGATAAGATTATATATTTGTTATGCTCACACAAAGGCCAATATATAATGGGATGTGACTCTTGGCCTTCCATCTTCCTATGACTCTTCACTTTCCTATTCTATGGACTCATGTGCACATAGACTATGATGCACATTTACATTATTGAATACTTTACACAGTCTTAATATTATTTGTGTTTTTATTACATTGCATAAAGTAAATATTCAAACCCTAATATAAGACACACTCCTAATATAAAGATGTACCCAAGGTGGTACATTAGCATGTACCAAATAATGTAATATAATCTAACACCCCTTGTATTACATTATTTGGTTATTGAAGACTTTATTCTTAAATATGGATCTTCATATTTTATATGTTATTCAACTTGATTTGGTTCCTATCCTTCTTTTGGTTCAATCTTCATTTTATTCCTAGAGCTCATGTTGTATTTTCTTGTCTTCTTCATTCCACTATTTTCTTGTATTTCAAAGTGGTTGATAAGATATTTGTTCTTGAATTTTTCAAGTATCCTTGATGAACAAGAGATCTCATTATCTTGCAAGTCATAAGTGGATCAGAATTGATCCATTTTCTTTCCTTTTATTCTTTGGATGACATTTCTTCTTTTTCTTCAAAAACTTCAAACTTGAACTCATTATTAGTATATGCTTCAAAAATAATAACTTGAAAGAGATAATATAATATAAATATTAATATCTCTTCAAATATTCTATAGTACTTATCTTTATAGTAACAGAAAAAATATGAGTGGTATTTTTCTCCACAATATTTACATGGATGAAAATTCCAACAGTTTGATTTCTCATGACCAGTCTTATTGCAATAAGTGAAGATATCTCTACTTCTCTATTACTTGTCTTTGAAAATTCAAGTTCATCCATTTCCTTGATAAAATAGTAAAACCATTTGTGTACAACTAAAGCTATTCTATCTTTACTTCTTTCATAAATCTATAGGACATATTTTTGACCAATATTCTTTGCTACTTTTTGAGAATGGTTTTTGAGTTTATTCTCAACATTTCCATTAGTTTAGTTGTCATCAATTCATTTCATCATATCATTGGAATATGTCTTTGTAGAATCTACTTTTGCTAAACTATGAACTTGTGAATTCTCGAAAGTCTTTCTAAGCCATATTTGTTCTTCTCTTCTAATTACACTTTTCATATTATCATCTCTATAAGAAAAAGTGATATTTCTTGTAACTCTTTAGTTTAAAAAGAATAATTTTGGTAAAATTTTAAAATATCTAAACCTTTGAGGTTGACTACCTTATGACTCCCAAATATTTTGAATATAATATGTCTTTGATAGAATACTTAGCTTTCTAAATTATCCTTTGAGTTGAATCCCTTTTGTCTCCCTAATGTTCAACTTCTAGTCTTCACCTTATTTCTCCCTATTTATGAATAGAAAAGCTAAAGATAATTTTGATGCAATTTCAATTGATAAAATTCTCTATCTTCAAGAACTTTAAGTTGGATTCCTTATGTCTCATTAATTTGAGCAAGAGACTAATTCCAATGTAGTTTTCCAACTTTCTATCAACTCTATGTTGTGCTTCTTATATCTTTCAATTTTCAATAATATAGTTTCTAAATTTCAAGAACCTATGATGGTGATGAATTCCTTATAACTCCCTAATTAGAAATTTAGAAAATAAGGATATTTGCAAATTTAATATTTCAATTTCTATGTAGAAGTCCTTATTCCTCCAAGTCAAGTTATTTGTAAATATTTCTATGCTTGAATTTCAAATAAAGTAATTCCAAAAGCTTTCAAATTAAATCCTCCTTACTTCAAAAATATTTCAAATCATTCAACAAATCATCTAAGGTTATAGTTCATCAATGCAATTCCTTATACCTCCATTCATTTAATTAATCTCAAGAATAATAGATTAACTAAGCTTAACCTTAGTATTGATATTCCTTATACCTCCTTGACCTTTATGAAAATGCAAATTGATTTGAATATTTTATGTACCTTCTTGAATATGGTGTGCTACATATTCAGTCTACTTCTCCTGTGACTTCTTTACTCTACAACTTGCACTCTATTTTAGGTGTTGTCCACTTTTCAGACTTCAATGCAAAATGATTTCTTTATTCACTGCATTTAATGTTCTTCCTTATGTATGGTGCTCTCTAAGACTTTGACTATCCTCCTAGTGTTGGTTGGTTTCTTTGACCATCGAATGTGTTGTGCTCTACTCACTTGCATTACATTCTTATCTCAAGAATATGCTTGTATGACTTGTCCTTCATGCAAAGAAGATGTTTCACTTCCCTTATGTTAGTTGGAGTTACCTTCTGCACTATGACACTTGGCAATGTAACTCTTCACTCCTCTTATGAATATATTTTGTCCTTCCAAGTGGTGGTACTTCTCTTCTACATATATTCTATGCCTCTTGTTTGTAATGCTCCTCTACTCTTCTTTGTACCCCTATGTAGCATTTTTCCTTTTCTTTGTAACACTCCTTTACTCCTCTTTGCTTGGTAATGCACTGCTTCTCCTCTACACCTGGTAGCAACTTAATTCTTTACCACAAACACTCCTACTTTTTAGTTCCTCTATACTCAATATCTTCTTTCCAACATAACCACAAATGGCATTTGGCTTTATCTCAATGGCTCATTGATTTTGGTGTTCTCCACTTCTTTGTAATGGTGCTTGCTCTTGGCTTTGGTGGCTCCTTGATTTTTGGTGCTCAGACTCTACTCTTCAACATCTCAACTTTTCTTGAGTAACACTTTCTTCTATGGTGCTTAAGATTTCTTTCAATGATGTTCTGTCTTCCTCTCTATCCAAAAATGGTGGCTCTTCTCCACTATGGTGGCTCCTCCTTCAAGATGGTGGTGCTTCCACTTGTGCTTGGTGGTTCTTCAATGCTTGGTAATGGCTCTTCTTCGGTGGTTTCTCTTCCACGATGGCTCCTCCTCATTGGCTACTCTTCTACAATGGCTCCTCCTCGACTCTATGCTTGGTGGTTTCTTCTTTGGTGACTCCAAGCTTCTTAATTTGTGCCAAAACCTTTGCCTTTTTGAATAGTATATTGCCTCCAATATTTGCTATAAAATATTGGCTTATTTGTCTTTCAAAATATAGTAAGGAGTTGATATTTTATCTTTCCTTATATCACATCTAACTTCTCCTTTCTTTGTTGCAGATTTTAATCCGATGTGAATGCTATCTTCTTCAACTTTGAAGACATAAACTTGAGACCTTTCCTTTGCTATTTTAGAAACTTGAATATGGTGCTTTTCAAAAACTTAAATAATACTTGGATAAAATACTTTAATAACACCAATTTTCAAACCTTTTTTGGCCTCCTTCATAGCTAGCTTTCTTGGTGATTTGATTCACCTTTTGCTGTCTTGAATTTGTGAATTTTGCAGCTCTCCTTTCTACTCTATTGCTGCCTCAAACTTATCAATTTTGCAGCTCTAATTGCTGCCCAAATTTTCTGCCTTTTAGCCTTTAATTTTCTGCCCAAAAATATAATTTTTGTGGCTTCAATTCTCCTCCAAATTCGTTTGCTCGAACTCTGAAATTTGCAGCTATTAGTGCTGCCCTCTTGCTGTCCAAAATTCTGCAATTTTGCAGCTTCAAATGCTGCCAATTCCTCCTTCACTTTGCTGTCCAAATCTCTCTCAAATCTGCCCTGAATTTCTCCAAATCGTAGCTCTCTTTTCTCCTTCTAATGCTGCCCAATTTTGCAGTCCAAATCTCTTAATTTTCTGCTCCAAAATTTTGATTTCTTCTCCTTTATCTTGCTGTCCAAAAACAACATTCAATTCCTTCAAATTGTTGCCTTCTTTTGCTGTCAAGCCTTCCTTTAATTGGCTGTTCAAGGGCACTTCAAAATCTACCCAAATATTCTTCTATTTTCAGCTTTATGCCACCTTCAATTTTTTGTCCTGTGACCCTTCAACTTCTACCTCAAAAATCAACAACCTCCTTTGCAAATCAGCCTTCAAATCCTTTATGGTTGTCTTCAAAACTTTCAAATTTGGTGGCCTCTTCTAGCTTATTTCTCCTCCAATATTCTTGTCAAATTCTGACTTCAAATATAGCCTCTTTCCTAAATTTCTCAAGAATCTGAATGTCTTGAGGTCTTCAAAAATTCTTCCAAAATTTGGCAAACTTCTTGCCAAATATTTCTTCCTTTTGGGCTTGTTGTCGGATGGTGACAATTATCCCAAATTCTTCTTTTCATGAGCTACTCCTTCTTGCAATATTCTACCTTGAGCTTTCTTCAAATATTCTCCAATGGCCACTTCTTCAATTTCTTCAATAGGGCTTCTCTAGCCTTCTTCTTCTTTCTCCTTCCAAGTTTACTTGAGACCTCTTTCCTTGGGTCTTCAAATTCTATAGCTCCTCAAATATTCAATAGGACTTTTCCTAGTCCTCCTCTATCTTCAATATTCAATATTCTATCTTCCAAATCTAGAAGTTCTTCAATGGGACCTCTTTCTTGGGTCTCCTCCTTCTCAATATTCACTAGAGCTGCTTTCTTCTTTCTTCAATCTACAATCTGTAGTCTTCAATATTCTATGGGGACCTCCTTCTTGGGTCTCCTCAATATTCAATATTCTATGCTATTTTTTTGCAACTAGAAACTAATCTCCTGCAATAAAACTTAGATAGAAACAAGCAAATGCATCTAAATCTCTAGATCTCTAAAAATCAATAAACTTCACTAGTTATCCTTCAATCTAGTGGAAAGAGATTTATGTTGAGTCCTAGTCTTCACGAGTTTTCTTTCAACCCTGTGGAAAGACTCTAGCCAAAAAGCAATTTTAAAATTTTTGAAAATGAGATCTCCCTATCTCCTCTCAATATCTCTTGTGGCTCTCCCTATATCCTCTCTCCCTATCTCCTATCAATCTCCCTTGTGGCTCTGATACCATTGTTAGCTTTTGATGCTATATATTTAATGGAAAAACTACCACAAGGTCTAAAATGAGCATGCAATATTAAATATAAGATAATGGCATTATACAAAGCATGTAAAACTCATAAGAAACTTTTGTAACTACTCATAAAACTACCATTAATGAAAGCTCACAAAAATAGTATCTTCATACAAAATGTGGAGATCTCAAATACTCCATGCTCCATACAAGTTCTACATTGTATCTAACTTGTACTCTACTCTACTCTACCTTGTCCTATGAAATGACAAGATGATATATGTTATGCTCACACAAAGGCCAATATATAATGGGATGTGACTCTTGGCCTTCCATCTTCCTATGACTCTTCACTTTCCTATTCTATGGACTCATGTGCACATGGACTATGATGCACATTTACATTATTGAATACTTTGCACATTCTAATATTACTTGTGCATTTATTACATTGCATAAAGTAAATACTCAAACCCTAATCTAAGACACACTCCTAATCTAAATATGTACCCAAGGTGGTACATTAGCATGTACCAAATAATGTAATATATTCCAACATTTATCATCTCCTAATTTTAAGTTATACTCCCATTTATAAATTTATTTTCAAATGGAATACATTAGAATGATTTATACAAAAGCAATTCACTCCTACAAAAATACATATATTCCTCTAAATCTATATCAAGAATAAAACCAAAAAAAAAGGTTGAACTCTGACAATGGCCAAAAAAAATCTCAATTTATCTTTGTTTCTTCATTGAGGATAGAATGACCATAATCTTACATTTTCAATCAAGAAAAATATTACATATGATAAGGAGGGTCAATATAGGCCCATACAATATCGGTATGATATGATCTATTTGAAAGATCACACAAAAAATATTGAAACACGTTATGACCAACATTCAAGGGCATAGATTATAATGCATTCCACAAAAAAATAGCCACACTTATTCCTATATAATATTCAGCAGTAATTTTAGTAAGTAATATGCATGTCATGATACATCTTCTAGATTGCTTGTCTCATAAATAATTATGAATATGTCATTGTAACTCATTGATCTTATTTATATTTTGGCAACATATTTTTCTATGTATTTTCTAATTTTACGATGAAATAATATTGGTTCGCAATCTATGTTAGTATACCATGTTACAATCATTCCTAGACTATAAAGAATTAGCCTATCATAATTTCGAGTTGGTTCATGTTTTATTACCTTTCTCATCAACAAATAATTGAGACTCATCTAGGAAGTTCGATTTAGTTTTGTAGAGGCATAAATGTATGGGACCTTTTATTCCCAAATAGGTGTCCATGCTACATGTGGTGTATCTAAACATGAGTGACAATTTTTTCATAATCTTGACGTGGATAACAAGATAATATTTTATTAGTGTTCAAAAAATAAAGGCCATCATATATGTATATAGAAATATTCAAGTTCCTTGCATGATACTCTCAAAGAATACATATATTTATAAATGTATCATAAAACTCCTTTGGTTTAGCAACCTCTATAGGATTATTCATATCTATTTTTTTATATATAGGGCACCTCAAATTCATTAAACAAAATTTTCATGTAGTGTAAGTCTCATTTGTCATTATTTGATTTAGAATTAAAAATAGGTCTTATTGTTCCATTTAAGAATACACTATAGTTGTATTTAAAAAATTCATAAATATTCCATAGTATGTAATTCATAAAAATTACATACCTAAATAAAAATTGCTTTACTCCAAAGTACTTATATAAGTCTTTATCTTGAAATATTTGGAATAGCTCTTACACATATACAAAAATAATATATGGATGATAAATAATATTTTTGTTTCTCCATTATTATTTATGTGTTACATTTGTGAGTCTCTTGGTATCATTTTATGCAAATTAGGATGCTTGGTATCTATTCCACTTAGGGTGATGAAAAGGATTGGATATCCAGATTGTGTAATCATACTCATCAACTCAGTTTTACATGAGTTACAATATAATCATGTCTCTCTTATGATGGCACCATAATTCATTACTTGCTTTGGGATTTTATCATCAAACAACTATTATACATGTTGGCATAGATCTTCAATAAAATAATCTTATTTCCTTGGATTCAATAGCAAAATATCATATTGAATATAAAATACCTAAACCTTGAATGGTTTCCAAACTTGTCATGGGTTCACATCAAGTGTAATTCATATTCATGAATATGAGCCTCTTTTACTTGTGGTTGTAGTCATTATCCATCACTAGTATGAAATAATGTCTGGAAGACCATGCTAGATAAACCCTATGTATAATACTCATTGATCATAAAAACATCAATAACATGTCAATCATAAAAAGATAAATAACATGTCAATAATTTGTATCAGTTGATATTATATCATCATTATTTATAATATTCCTAGTTTCTTCTATTTTTCTTTGTCCAATTTTAAATCTAACTATAAAGAATGATCCCCAATATTATGGGTCAAATTTATAATTATCTTCATTAACATTGTAGTTAAACTGAATATATTCAACATCATTAATATTTTAATTAATTTTTTATTGAAGGATTAAAATAGAGATTTTTTAAAGGGTCCCAAATCTTATTTAATACTAGAGTATCCTAGAAAAATATGAACACATAACTGCATCATGAGACAAACAAAGAAAAAAATAGCCAAAATGTAAATTGTAGCACTACTTTAGTTAACTATTTTTATACTACTTCAATTAACAACCTAGAAAAAAAAGCTATATAAAAGCATCTACTATGGACTCAAAATAACAAGCACCCAAAACAAGGTCAGAAGATTTGACCCTTCCTCTTTTTCAGTTGGGCCAAAGAAATACATCTACAACATCCTAGTCTTAACAAAGAACATCCAAACGATCTTTCATATTGTTCATAATATTATTCATATCTTATCTATATGGTTAATCTTAATTTAAATTTCTTACAACTTTGAAATGGAGCTAAAGTTAGTCGATTCCTCTATTGATTCCTAGGACTAGTTTTACTATTCATTACTCTTTTCATAATTATCAACATGATATTTCTCCTTATTAATAATAGAGTTCAAGGAATTAGGAAGATCTTCCCTCTAGACAATCAGATGAGGACTCTTAACTCCCTTATTTGCTAACTAGTTGGTTGTCCCATTGCCTTCCCTATAAATATGATTAATTTCCACTCCCTCAAGAGAGGATAAACTAATTTTAGCATCCTTAATAATTTCCCTAATGTTCCAATTGGTTGCATTCTTGTTTTTTAGGTAGTTTAAAATGTCCATATAATCACCCTCAAAAATTATATTCTTAATATTCAATTCTTTAATTAATTTGATGTATTTAGATAAAGCTTGGGTTTCTGCAAAGTGGTTAGTTTGGATCCCATCAGGTTCTGCATATGTAACAACCTATTCCAAGTGGTATATTATAATTTTACCACCTTATTCCTTGACTAGGTTACCTTTTTGTAGCACCATCAAAATCAAGTTTAATCCAACCACATCTAGGGGACCACCAAAAGGTGTTTTTTCTAGCATTAATTTTTTAATCTATTTGATTATGAAGAGGTAGATCCCAAAAAGAGGCTACCCTAGCCTCCTGAAAATTCTCCCAACCTTCAAGATATTTTACAATGGAAAATTTGTCTTCAACAAGTAATTTTATTTTGAGGAAAGTAATCATCTCATTCCTAAAAACTTAAAGATTATATTATTTCTATCAAACCAAAAACACTAAATGAAATGAGGTAATAACATTTTTCATAAAGTTGTCAGCCTACTACTAAGAAAGGGGGAATGCCATTGTTTAAAGAGCTCAGCAAAATTATTTGGACTAATATAACATAAAGATAAATTTCTTAACAACAATTGAAAAACTTTAGAAGAAAAAGGATAGTACACAAATATGTGATCCACTAATTCTTCATTGGACTTACATATAACACACACATTTAGAAAATGGAAACCTCTTTTTCTTAAACTAGTAATAGTTAGAATCTTGTTTTGCACAAATAACCAAGAGAACAATGATCTTTTAGGAATCAAATGCTTCAACTGAGTAGATTCTAGAAGAATTAAAAGCCCAAATGAGAACATCATGGTGGAAGGATTGACTTAAATGATAAAGTTATAATAGACTATTGGGTTTCATAATAGCTTGCTATTTTTTTTTAATGAGTTTACACATTTTTTTATGAGGGTTCATGGTCCCCTCATACTGAGTGGGGTTTGAACCTTATACCTCTCAAAGATAATCCAAAGCCCTTACCACTACAGTAAGCTTGTAGTTCTCTTTAATTTTTTCATTTTATTTAATAAGGAATGTGTTGGATTGGGTATTATTAATTTATTTATAGGTGATGTATTTGACATGAGCATCTAAGGTATTTTTTTTTACACAAGTGCACACACACACCACACCCCATGATGGTTTGAACTTGGGTCTCTCGAAAGAAAGTCCAAAGCCCTAACCACATGGGTATCCCATGGGAACATCATAGCTTGCTGAGTTATTTATTCATTTGATTGTAAAGAAAGAATTTTCTATCTCTTGAAGTTGTTATCCATCTCAATGTAGTCCTTAAATTTTCTTCCATACAACCTTACCAAGGGTTCTCTAATGACAACCAAGTCATCAAAGGATATGAGAGGTTTGTCCACTAACCAAGTATCTTCCAAAACTCAATTCGATCTCTATTTTCCACTCTCCATTTAAGGCCCTATTCCAAAAGGTAAATCCTATTGGGGAATTTTCACATCTCACAAATGAATTATTACAGTCCAAGTATTAAGCTTAATATTTTTCCAACGAGAATCATTATCTTGAATTAGCCTTCATCCCACTTTACTTAAAATAGCTCTATTAAGATCCTTCATATTTCTTAACCCTAAAACTCCATCTTTCTTGGAAGTACAAATTTTATCCTAGGAAACTAAGGGTATTATTTGTTTCTCTTTTATTCATGTCCATATAAATCTATGTTGAATATGTTCTAATCTTTCTGTAACTTTAGTAAGGATTTTGAAAATAGATAAGAAATAGATCAACAAACTTTGAAAATTAGATTAACCAGCTAAAGCTTACTTGCTTGGCTTAACATAATTCATTTCCACCCTACTAATTTCTTTTGAAATCTATGTAATATCATATTCCACAATTCCTCTTTCATCCTACCTTTAAAGTGTGGCATACCAAGATAGGTGGCTAGAAATTTATCAATGCTACAACTAAAAATCCTTAAAAAACTTTATTGCCTTTCAACTAGAGTATTGATATAAAAATTTTGTTCTTTGTATAATTTATTTTCTGGTTTGAAGCCTTCTCATAAGATTCCAAAATATTCTTAGTCTCTTTTTATTCCTTTAATGAAGCTTGACCCACTATGATAGTGTCATCAAATTATTGATGAGTAATAGCATATTTTGTTGAGGTTGATTTAACACCTTTCATGATTGCTACATTTTTGTTGCATTTAATGTTCTTCCTAGTGCTTTTGCCATAAGAATAAATTGATAAGGGGATATGGGTTCCCCTTGTCTTATCACTCTTTCATCTATTATCATAGACTTTTACATACACTTATTTCTTCTTCCAAAAGTGATATAGTTGATTCGAGTTTATGTCAAGATCACAATGGTATCTATCATTTAGCTTTTTTATTACAAAATTATTTCATTACATGTGAAATTTAACATAATAATCATATTTAACCTTTATTTAGATCAATTTACTAAAAAATCATAATATCCAAGTGTATGACATGGTATGACAAGGATAAAATAATTGGATATACATCTTGTGAAAATTTTATTATACACCCTCTATCCTTGTACTATCATCCTTGACCATTGGATACCTACAACATCATATTTACTCTTACTATAAGCATTACTTCAACTCAATTAAGCACTTTTAACAAAGAATATTATTTACCAGGATCCATTCTATTCTAGCTATAAAATTGATGATCATTTATTTCAAATTTACATTTAGAACAATGTCATATTTGCTTGATCGACTTCTCATTCTAGGGTAAGGCTCTTTACAAATATAACATATCCCCTTCAATTGCTAGCTGATTCAAATATTTGTGAAACTTTTATCAAGATTAAAGGACTGAATTATTTAATCATACTCATGGATGTAAATATATCAAATAATTAGTGTTAGCTTAATTTACCATAGTAAATCCATAACAAGAGATTATACATTCATAAAATATGTATATAGATTTTCTAAATTTATCTCATCACTCAATTTCCTACCAACAACAATACTATGAACCTATTGAATCTCCAAGAAATCATTGGTTGCTTATTTTGAATATCCAACCTCATTTAGACCAAGACAATGTGACGGGGCACCGAGAAACACCTTTCTCATTAAAAACAGTTAAAAATATACATGCCGAGAAACACCTTTCTCATTAAAAATAGTTAAAAATATACATGCAGAAAAAAATTACAGCCCGCAGGCTTACAATCATCGGCCCTTGGCTCGGTTCTCCGCTTCTTCACTCCTAAGCTCTCCAGGTATTCTCGGGTCCACCGTCCCGCATTAAAATAAAATAATGGGTTTTTATAGAGGTCCCCTCCCTCTCGGCAATCAATGCCTCCACCTACCAACATTCCCGCTCGAATTTCCCTCCTCTTCGGGCTTTTAAATTTTAGATATAAATGCCCATCTGCTCGATCTACCCGAAGCTTGCATTAATGGCTTCTCTGCCCGATCTACACTGATGTTTGCATTCGTGGTCTCCCTCGACCTGCAACCACCGCCGTACTCTGCACTACCATCTCCTCCATACCGGCCATGCTCTGAAATAGCTGTTTTGTCGAAAAGACTTTCAAATGGTGGTTCTCTTCCTTTAATGCATGCGGCTGTAAAATTTCATTCCGTGATACGTGGCCTCCATCTTTAACCAGATTCACATAGCTAACCACGTGTTTAAATTCGGCTTGCCCTCTCCTTAATGCGCAATCTTCAAGGCACGTGCCCTTTACAACTTCGAGGATACACGTGGCAGTCCACGTGTCCATTTCGAACAGTCTTCGAAAACACCGTTCTCGCCATATTTTTCTCTTCCTCCCGTGCCATCTTCTCTCTTCGTCGTGATATCGTGACCATTTTGCCTCCTGCCCCTCCGCTGAGAAACTCGTCATGATTTCGCGATGTCGCGATATCACGACGTTTCTGGCTCTCTGCACTTGCTTCTCATTTTGGTCACGATATCGTGACATGTCGCGATATCGCGACCATTTTTCCTCCGCACCCGCTTGTCCAATTTGCGTCACGATTTCGCGACGTCGCAATATCGTGACGTCGCGATATCGCGACCGTTTTCTCGTTCTCTCCTCTGCTCTGCAACCTGTCATGATTTCGTGACATGTTGCAAAATCGCGAGTCACGATTTCGCGACATGTCACGAAATTGCACCCCCTTCTGCGCCTTCGTCCCTCTCCGGCAAACTGTCATGATTTCGCGACATGTCACGAAATCGCGGGTCGTGATTTCGTGACACGTCACGAAATCACGGCCCCTTCTGCTGCACTTCCTCCTTGCCCATTTACGTCGCAATTTCGTGACATGTCACGAAATCGCGACGATTTTCTGACTTGGCCATTTTTTCTTCCTTCTTGCTTCCTGCTTCTTCTTCTCCCGACTCTTCAGCACGATTTTTCCCAAACTTTGCTGCTTCTGCTGCTGGATGCTCCTGCATCACAATGGAATTATCTTGTATATTGAATGATTAGTTTTCCTTTAATATGTGTTTTATTATTTACAACATGTCATGACCCTCCCCAAAAGAATATTTTGGTTACTAATATAAATTATTTTAATTGTTATTTATGCTTTAACATTTTGGACATGGTGTTGCTGATGAATTTTGTGTTGTAGATGTAGGTCCTCAAAAGATAAAATGGAAAATGATGGTAGGCGAAAGCTCACTTAATGTGAAATATTCACTATTAGCCAGAGGGAAAAATAAATCTGGTAGTAAAATATTCACCAGTGGCTCATGGGTATGTGGAATCCCATATAGATGTATTCATGTAGATGCATTATGAATGTATGTTGCACATATGAAAGGTTGCTTGTATTTTAAAATCCTCCAATGAAAAGGAAAGTGTCACGGAGCATGGGAGCTATTCTTAATATATAGATAGAGTTTTGTAGTGGAGTCCTCTCTTTTTTTTTAAGAAAAATTAGAGCTAATTTGAAAATAGGAATCATTCTTATCTTTTCTCTAATGGTTTTTGGGAGTAGGAAAATTGTCAATGATGAATGTTGAGGGTCATTCTTTTAAGTTATGTCCACCTGTAATATTAGAGAACACTAGTTGTTGAATTATAATAAAATCAGTAAAGTCGTGTTATATTATCCTTTTGTTAAGTATGAGTTTTACAGGTTTTTTTATTGTGTGAAAATAATTCAACCTAGATAGGATTTTAATTAGTTATTGGGTTTGATAGCACCATGCTTTCAATTACGTCACTCTCTAAAATGTTTCTACTAGAGAACGAAAGTTGGACAGGGAAGTTTAATTGAAACATGTTTGATTAATTACTCTTTTGATTAATTAAAACTTGTGAAGTGTTGTGTCGTATTATGAGTTGTGTCATGACTACTATAATGATAAATCTCTTCTTAATTAACAAACCCTTTTAAGACTATGAAATAAATGATTGCTTTAAGATAATGTTAAGCCTTTTTTATCTACTTTAATGATTATGCACTAACATCTGATCAAAATATACTTTTGTACATTTGTAAGTAAAAACATTTCATCTCTTCTACCAAAATAAATTATGATTAAGTAGTAAAATATATAAGGTATTCTATCTAATTTTTATAATTAAAACCTCTATTTTCCAAGAAAAACTTCTTCGACTGTTTAGCTAAAGTTTCTATCATTTTCTATTGATTCATTAACTCATTTTATTGATCCATCTATTCTCTTTGACGTTGCATCTATTCCTGAAGTAGGAGAACTAGCATAGTCAGATTCCCTACTTCTTTGGTAGGTTCATTTATCTCTTTAAGTTGTCGTTCTCTTCAAGGGTGAATAGTAGCTTCCTTCTGGCTAGTAGGCGTAGGTTTCTTAGATGATCCCCCTCAAATCTGTCACAACCCACCCATTAGGACTTTGGAAAAAGTTATTAATTTATCTGAAGGAGCAATTAATACCTAACTAAAAGGGTTGTAGACCCTAATTCTTCCTACAAAACCCTTAATTAAACTAATTGCACTCTAAAAAACTGATTTGGAGAGTTTTGGAGGGCAATTAGGGGATTTTGAATAGTTTAGAAAAGTTAAATAGGGCCTTTGCGAGAAATTAATATAAGGAGTTATCTTTTGCAAAAAAGAAATTAAAATTTAACATATTTACTAAGCCCAACTACAACTAATTAAAATGGTAGTTAGGTGTATATGCCCTTATCACACCTGTCCAATTTTAATTGAACTTGAAAGAGCAATATCATTATTTAATAATAAAAATTTATTTTATTAGTGGATGAACTATTCTTCCTTCCACATGGTTGCTTCATAATGGTTAATATTTAGAAGAGATTCTCTTCCTTACCTCTAATAGTTCTAAGGTTGAATTCTCCCTACTTCCAAATAGTATTAGTATTGACCTTGTAGTTGCCCTAGGAAAAAGGAAGGCCCAAGATAAACAAAGTACTCCCACCTTATCCCCTCTTGTCCTTTTTATAATTTTTAAATAATAAGAGAATCTCCCTTCTCATGGTTTGACTTCAAAAAGGCACCTTTTCATAATTTAATAATAAGCCCAGCTTATTGCTCATGAACAAAAAGGAAGCTGGTAAAAATCTATATATAGAAGGCATCTTGAGAAGGAAGACAATATGGAGAGGGAAGGGAAATCTTGGAGCTTAGGGAGTATGCTCTCCACTTTGGTGGATCATAAACCAAAAATATTTGGGAGAGTACTAAGTTTTAATCAAAGGCATTTGGCTAATATAAGTAAGTTTAGGAAGCAATTTGGCCAATATGAGTGATTTTAGGAATGAATCTTGGAGAAGAAGGGGCATGACTCTAAAAAAGGTAGCCTGGGAGAAAGCGTACAAAGGAGGAATAACTAATGGGCTTAATGTAGGTCAGGGGTTCCATACAATGTCTTAGATAGTCATTGTCCCATGCTATATTTTGTAATTAATAATTGTGTTTAGGTTTTGGAAGTAATTCTATTTGATTTGAGATTATTTAAAATTAGTTTGGCATAGAGAATACAGGCTTGCTATTTTAATTTTTAATTCTTTTGACTCGGGTTAAATTAGCTCTCTACGAATATTAAATTTTGGTGATTAATAGACCAATTCTATAGACTTAAGCATATATTGGCCTATGATTGCTTCTTCAAAAAATGGAGTAGTAATTTTATGGCTTGGGAATCCATTAGAAATGGACCATTATAATACGTACTAACCTAAGACCATCACCAACACCCACGATGCCCTATGGCCACCACCCAACAGTTAATCATATTATGGAGCGTGAATGATTTTAATTTGCACTTGGCCTAAAATGTTGTAGATGTGGGATAAAATTTACTTTTTCCCCTCTTTAGCCTAACTATATTTTGGCTAAGAACCTTTCTCAATGATGGTGTAATACTTGTGTTGAGAAAAATCTAGAATATTTTATTCATGCTCAATCTGTTGAGGGTACTTGTAAAAATACCCTGTAATAAAACCATCTTTATTTACCTCATTGAACGATAGCGGACTTAGGTTCTTCGGTGCAGGGAGCTAGGAGATTAGACTCCATCTTCATACTTATAATTGGGTAGGCTTAGATGCTTTTATGATTTCATTACCAATCCATAGATCTTCGTAGATGATTACTTTGGGCTATTGTACTCTGCCTAGCACTGTCAGTATATTATAACCTGCAATAATCCTCAGACTTAAATTCTTTAGAATAAACCTTGTTGGATGATACTCAAGCCATTTCTTGGGTAAAGAATGATTTGATTTATCTCTATAACCGACTTAAGCTATTGTGATCAAATACAGTCAATCACCCATGCTCAAAAATTAATCCTTAAGGTACTTGAATCAAAACACTAAATAATTAGACTCAATGCTCACCCATGTCATTCGGAGACATAAATCTAGTAAAACCCTTACAAAATTCTAGTAAAAATGTTCATGGGGGAAAAATTTAGAAATTTTCTATAGCTTTAGGAGTCATCAAGAGGTGCCTACAACTCCTACGTATCATTGTCTACTCTATTAGGGTGCATTGAATCACTTTCGATCAAACACAAATAAATGGATGTAAAGGGACATCCTCCGTGTAGTCCCACATGGGCCATGCCATGCCCCTAGTATTGTTATAAAAGGTAAAATTCTATTATAGAATCTTGACCTTTGGAGGTGTTCATCGAGTGGTCTCATGTTCAGCTAAGTGGCATAATTTTAGGATTGACTTAACACGTGGCATTCCCTTTGGTTTTGTGCTACTAAAATTCACACTGATAAAGCCTCTTTTTCTTTCTCTATGATGGAAATTATCCCACATTGATAGTGTGGGTACTTATTAAGCCATATATAAATAGTAATCCTCCCTTATTAGAGTGACCATCCATCGATGGCTAATGTGCACCAATTGGGGGTTTCTTGAGATACGTAGTTAACTACTATTGGCTCTAGGATAATGGTAAACATTTATGATCACCATGTGGCAAGTGTAGATTAATTTCTAGCTAGTATTTATTGGGTTCTTATATTTTGACTGTGCGCTAGTTGTTCTGTTTGGACAAACCCTTTTATGTTTTTAGTCGTTGGCTAAGCCTTCCTCCCCACCTATAGATATCATAGTGGTTTTCATACTAGCCAAGAATCTAGACGTCGATAACTTGGTGCTAATTAGACATATATATATTTCTTAAAATGATGATTAGAGTTCCATATATCAAGATGGTTTACTATATTTACCCGTTGGTTGAAAGTGGCTTATATGTAACTAAGGGGTATAATTGAGGTTGAAGTAACCATCAGATAACAAACCCTGATAGTGGCTTAAAATCTATAAAATTTAATATAATGCTAATATAACCCAAGATGAGGGACTATACTTTTTTTAAGGATTATTATATTTATAACCCATCTTGAAAGCATATAACTAAATAGGAGGAAATATGCTAGTACCCTTGTGATGTACAAAAGGCTTAAAACATGTAAACTAAAGTAAAATCTTGTGTATGGGTTACAATATGAATGTATGACATAATTGTTCTAGTTTTGTTAATAGACTATGAGGCAAATAAAATTTTAGCATAATATTGTGAGTAGATTATGAGACAAATGTGGGAGATATTTAACATAGTCTCATTAATGGATTATGAGGTAAAATTATGGCCAAATTTGAAAGAAATTATAATGTGATCTTGTTGATAGATCAGGAGATAAATTTGTGGTCTAATTTACGAGAATAATAGAATAATATTATTGATAGATTATGAGAACTATAGCATGATCTTATTGATAGATCAAGTGACAAATTGGTGATCAAATTGATGATAGCCACAAGAATGATCTTATTGGTAAATTGTGAGATAATATGGTCGAAATTTTTCTTAAATGAGAGGATCAGATGTGGAATCTAATCTTGAAGAGATTATGGGGTCTCGTCTTGTATTATTATACCTTAGATAATTTACATTCCAGTTTTGATAGAACAAATTAATGATATCTAGGCTTCAAGAATGAATGCAAGATTCATTCTTGAGGAAACCATGAGGTTTATTCATTCTTAATTTATATAAATCCAATGAGCATTTCATTTATGAGTTTCAATTGTAATGATAACCTAAAAATGAGAATGTATGGGATTCTCCTATAGCCATGTATTTAAATATGGTTCAAAAATAATCATTAGGATTATTTATATCATGTAAATTGGGACAAAAAGGATTAATGAAATATGAGGATGCATATTTTGAGGCTGGGTTTTTCCCCATTGGGGTTTTCCTAGGATATATGTTGTGTATCTCTATTTTGTGGTTTGCAATTGATGTTATACATGGATGTTATATTTACTTTCTATTATGATGTTAATTAGATAGATTGTGGATGTTGCATGAGATGGAATTTAAATGTATTTACTTTCCAATGAGATAATGTATTTATATTTTCATAAGAGGATTACTAAAGGTTATATGATTTATTGTTAACAAGCAATGTTCAATAAGTAAGAATGAATTATATTTGCACTTGAGGTTTATTATATTTAATAATGGATTTTGCACTTGTTTTTCCAATGAATGTCTCTTATAATATGATGCAATGGTTTATACTTGGATTCAAGCAATAGTTTTGATATGAGTGAAGCAATATTTATGTATTGTTTAATAATACATGCATGGTATTACGCTAAAAAAGAATAGAATGCTAAATCAAATAGGAAGTAAAATTGAAATTATATTCAATTAGATAAGTAATTAAACTTCCTAATGAAAGGAGATATAGAAAGAATTAAATAAAGGAATTAATCAACATCATGAAGGAACATAAGGTTAGATAGGAGTTGGTCACTCCTATCACAAGAGTTGACATTGACCATGTCATAATTCTCTTGGTTACTTACTACCTTGATTGATGTTGGTTCAAACATATTTGATTGTGAACTTTACTTTAATGATAGACATGTTATGATCAAATAAAAAACTATTCTTTCGAGTTGGGTTGGAAATGAGTGTTGTTATAGTTGGTATTAGAGCCTATGCTAATGGACTCTAATGTTAGGTCTAGGCTAGCAAAAGTATCGAGCATTATTAAATTTTTAACCTATATCTTCTCTTGATAAACTCTAAACTAATAAATACTTAGAAGAGTAAGTGATTAAAGGCTATTGATGTGCATGTATTTTTTCTTCCATGTCTGAATTCACTAGTAAATCAGGATGGAAGAGTGAAGAGAACCTCTGCAACTTGTGAATATTAAGTGGAGTACCTAAGAGATCATTGAAAAAAGGTACTTGGTATATTTATTTTTGACCTAAGCCTCTTCCTTACTAAAGCATTGTAGGATGAATAAAAAGAGTAATATATGGAGAAAACCCTAGGAGAAAAAAGGGTTATAAGCATACCTAAAGATGAACCAATTTAAGAATGATCAAGTGGAGAAAACTTAGATCCTATCTCTAATCGTGGAGGTTAAGGATGAATTGAACAAGTAAGGTATATGATAGACATGGGTGTCTATGTGGATCTATTTGATGATCACCTTAACGAACCATTGTGCACAATGGGGATGGGTTAAGCATTGCATTTTATTGATATTTTTTCTTCATGGAAGAATAATTAATCTTCAAGGCATACACCTAATGTACATTTTGAAAGAGACCTAACATAATGCTAGCTTAATATTTTATTTAATCTAAAAGGGAAAATGACATTCCTATTTTAAGATAGTAGAATTCCCAAAATATAGTATAAATATTTACCACTGGTTTTATTATAGGAGGGTTGGCCACTTTGATGCCACAAGATAGACACTAACCATGTTGATTCTTGTGAAGTGCAAGCCTTGGAATTACTTGGAAATTCATATTAAGAGAACCACATGGATATTTTTCTAAAGTAACCCCTTGATCATAAACTTAACTATGCAATTATTAAAATTATCGAAGAAAATTTGGTATTGGAAAATATTCTATGGAAAGAAAATCCATAGGGTAAATTTTGGAAAGTAAGAAGATAGATCCTAGTTGAAATTATAATTGTGATAACACCTTGTAAGTATGAAAGTGTGTGGATAAAATCAAGGGATCATCAAAAGAATGTTTTTTTTTATTTACATTTTTTATCAATGTTACAATACATGGCCTTTGGCCAAAGCAATGAGCCGATTAGCTCAACAATGGCGAAAGAGGGTAAGGATGGGGAAACTCCATATTAAAACATGGAAATTGCCCAAATATCACAAGAAACATCTTCTAACATGAAATTTTGGTGCAAATAATATCTGGTCCCCACCAATCAGTATCTTGACTCCATAGAATAGTATGCCACCCGACCACTCGAGTGGTGGTTGAGTTTAATAAGGTGTTCTACACTATTTAAATAATAGATTACACCACTACTCAATGTATGTGGTAGTATTATCTACATAGGTA
The DNA here is from genome assembly GCA_028583015.1 of Wollemia nobilis. Lineage (NCBI taxonomy): Eukaryota > Viridiplantae > Streptophyta > Pinopsida > Araucariales > Araucariaceae > Wollemia > Wollemia nobilis. Next base: position 626,028 of record JAQPPZ010001804.1, on the reverse strand, counting down.
ACATGGGGTATAAATATTCAACGATTGGTTTAAGCACAAAGATCCCTCTTAACTATTTTAAAAGGGAAAAGAGTTCCAATTTAATAGAGTCAAGGTAGTGATGTTGTAAAGAATAACTATGTTGAGCAAGGTGCAACGACAATATTGTCATTGTTGTCAACACAGTCAGATAGATCGGTTGATGCAGTGGACAGGAGTTTAGAGGTTATTCAGAGTATATAAATTGATGTTAAATGCTTATGAGGATGTTTTTGATGTTTGGGTGAAGTTGTTACAGGTTGTCCAAGAAGACCGAAGTGGCCCATATGCTAAAGATCAAAGAAAAATAAAAACACCACATCGAGAAAAAAGTGTCATGATATTGTGACATGTTGCATTTTTGCGGCCAAAAGAGAAGCGAAAAAGCAAAGAGGAAAAAGTGTTGTGATTTCACGACATGTTGCATTTTCGTGGCCAAAAGAGAAGCAAAAAAATAAGGAGAAAAAAATGTCGCGATATCGCGACATGTATTTTCGCGGGCCAAAGCAAAGAGAAAGAGCAAGGAGAAAAAGTGTCGCGATATCGTGACATGTTGTATTTTCACGGGCCAAAGCAAAGAGAAAGAGCAAGGAGAAAAAGTGTCGCGATATCGTGACATGTATTTTCATGGGCCAAAGAAAAGAGAAAGAGCAAGGAGAAAAAGTGTCGCGATATCGTGACATGTTGTATTTTCGTGGGCCGAAGCAAAGAGAAAGAGCAAGGAGAAAAAGTGTCGCGATATTGCGACATGTTGTATTTTCGCAGGCCAAAGCAAAGAGAAAGAGCAAGGAGAAAAAGTGTCGTGATATCGCGACATGTATTTTCGTGGGCCAAAGCAAAGAGAAAGAGCAAGGAGAAAAAGTGTCGCGATATCGTGACATGTTGTATTTTCACGGGCCGAAGCAAAGAGAAAGAGCAAGGAGAAAAAGTGTCACGATATCACGACATGTTGTATTTTCGTGGGCCAAAGCAAAGAGAAAGAGCAAGAAGGAAAAAGTGTCGCGATATCACGACATGTCACATTTTTGTGACTTAAAAAGGACAGGTAGGCAGAGAAATAAAAAGTGTCACGATATCGTGACATGTCGCATTTTCGCGACTCAAAAAGGGCAGGCAAGCGAGAGAAAGAAAAAGTGTCGCGATATCGCGACATGTCGCATTTTTGTGACTCAAAAAGGGTAGGCTGGTAGAGAAACAAAAGTGTCATGATATCGTGACATGTCACATTTTCACGACTCAAAAAGGGCAGGCAGGCAAAGGAACAAAAGTGTCACGATATCACGACATGTTGCATTTTTGCCAAAGGAACAGAGTAGTTGACAATGCGTCTAATATTAATGATGAACACTAGAATGGTGAAATTGAAGATTGCATAGTGACGTGGACCCATAAGGAATATTTAATTATTTGAAATCATTTAATATGGTCATTACACATGGAAAGAAGCGGATGCATGCCCATGTGGAGAAAATGAACAGTCATGGAAGGAGAAAATGAACAGTCATGGAAAGAAGCGGATGCATGCCCACATGGAGAAAAATGAATAGTCATGAAGGAGAAAATGAACAGTCATCGATGGAGAAAATGAACAGTCATGGAAAGAAGCGGATGCATGCCCATGTGGAGAAAAGGAAACGAAGGGCCTCAAAATAGAAACGAAAAGCCTTTTTTTGGAAACCAAAACACATGCATGCATAAGGTAAAGAGAAAACGAATAGACATGCAAAGAGAAAATGAACAGTCATGGAAGGAGAAAACGAACAGTCATGAAGGAGAAAACGAACAGTTATCAAAGGAGAAAACAAATGCATGCACAAGGGAAAAGAAAATGAACAGTCATGAAGGAGAAAATGAACAGTCATCAAAGAAGAAAAAAAATGCATGCACAAGGGAAAAGAAAACGAATAGTCATGAAGGAGAAAAAGAACAGTCATCGAAGGAGAAAACAAATGCATGCACAAGGGAAAAGAAAATGAACAGTCATGAAGGAGAAAACGAATAGTCATCAAAGGAGAAAACGAACAGTCATGACCAAGAAAATGAACAGTCATGGTAGGATAATATGGTGTCAATTCTTTGCATGTAACATGTTTGAGGAAATGCCTACTCTATATATACAAAAGGAGTTACATAAAGAAAGTGTTACAATTGACAAGTGGCGTATGAGAATATGAAAGAAGGAGTTACAACTGGAGTTACAAAGAGAAAGGATGGTTATAAAAGGAGAGTTTCTTGGATAATTTGATGTGCGCGATAGGTGAGCGAGAAGGGTGTGTGTTGGGTGAATTGTGAGAGAGGTTGAGTAAGCAATAGACCAGTCAGGGTCTTATAAAAGTGAAGGCATTTCTATGTCAATATTCTAGTTTCAAGATTGAAGTCCAAGTTGGTGCTTGGCATCAGGGGTTGATGCTCCTTCCAGTTGGTGTTGGTAAATCAGGGGTTGGTGTTCCTTTCTGTTGGTGTAGATAAATCAGGGGTTGGTGCTCCTTTCTATTGGTGCAGATAAATCAAGGGTTTGTGCTCCTTCCAGTGGGTGCTGGTAAATTGATTGTAAAGTTGTGCTTTGCAAAGGCTAGATTTGTATGGGAGTCCAAACAGTCATTTTTGAGGAGTAGCCAAATTGGTGAACCTCGTTACATCTTGTGTTGTGTGATGTTCTCTTGTTATACTCATTTTATTTGGTTTTAAGTTTTCATCTTTTCGGCTTTAAGAGTTGAAGATTTAAGTTAAAAGAGCTACACTGATTCAACCCCCCCTCTCAGTGTCATTGTGATAATAACAGACTACAAAATATTGGGACTAATTAGGTAGAATTAAAAAACCAGCAGAGGTGTGGCTATTGGAAAATTATGATCATAGGAAGACTTCCTGGAATATAGGAGTTACCTTAGAATTCAAGTAACTCATAGAACATTTTACATGGAGCAAGCATACCTCTAGCTTAAGTAAATTATCTAATAAATGATAATGGATTAAGCATACTTAGAGATAGTTTCTTGCATAAAGTAGGAATAACTATAAACCGTGTCAAGTGATGAGATGAGTTAATGACTAAACTCAACTTTGCATAATTTTAAATCATTATCAAATAAGTGATCATGAACGAGGTTTTGTGATGGTACCCTATGTATGTGTAAATGCAACCTAGATAGTTGGCAATAATATAATAATAGTCGCAACTCCAAAATGTAAATCGCATAGATAAATGCGTATGAAATTTACAGATGGAATTTTTGAAAGGGCAAGGACACACATAAAGAAAGGATACCATCTCAAATGTATTGGAAGGAAAACTTATTACTTTAGAAATTGAAGAGGAGGAATGTGTCCTAATAATTAAGATAGGATTAGTATGAAGGACATACACATCGATCGAGACTTGATCTACGATGGACATTGAATGAAATTTGAATAATCAAAGTATGATCGATTAGATTTATGTACCACAAACTGATAATTAGTTGTATATTTGGTAATAACCGAAGATGCTTTATTCCATAAGCATTCAAAAAATGATATTTTTATCCATGGAGTACAAGATGGTAGCACTTATATTAAGGTTGTCGTTGCTACTTATGAACATAATGGGAGCAATCCCCATAGTGATTCTTATGATCATACTTCTTCTACTTGTCGACCTGTTGGTACATACTCTTTAAAGAAATAAATGGCTTCTGGTAGTATCGGATCAACTTGAGGTAATGTAATTATAGGAAAGGATGATATTATGTAGGAAGTTGGTAGAACAATTAAAGGAGCAACCAAGGTTGTTGCTAAAGATGAGCTTCTTGAAAAAATGGTACAAAGAGAGTAGGCCCAAGAAGATTTATGGGTCCAAGAAAGGATGAGGCTAGAGGCTAAGAGAGATGCATCCATAGCAGAGTGGTATAGAATCATATTATAAGAAGTACAAAAAAAATAATTGGAGAGCCACAAAAATGGCATCTTTATACACATAAAATGCACCATTGCATTAGACAAGGAATGAGTATAGTGCTCCATTCTTGACTACCTATTTTGATGCACTAGTGAGCCATGGACTGATTATCCCATATCATCTAGTGGATAGAGCATAATCTAGGTGAGGGAGAACCACACGAATATCTTGAGCAACAACCTGAGGTAGAGTTCAGATGGTCTCTAGAGAAGTTGCTCCAACAACTTCACCAATTGAAGGATTAGGTCCAACATAGAATAGTGATAGGACCGAGAGGCAGTAGCCTTGAGGATTATAAGGATGGTTGAAAGCCACCAATTGTATATTATAAGGATGATAATTGTAACCCAAGGGATTTTTTCTTATGTAAATATGTATCCTTGTTATACAATATAATGAAAATGTTTATACAATGCTTGGTTTAGATTATTGTAGCATTAATAATCTATCTAAACATGAATACATTTCTTTAAAAATGTTATCATACTAAGAATAATACTCTTGATTAGATTTCATTAAGATTTGGACTAGATGATCCCAATACTTGAGTCTTCTTATTCTACGTGGTGGTTCAGAAGGTTCCAAATAGCAAGTAGCTTTTGGAAGGACCTAAGCAAGTAAGCTTAGACTAAATACCCTATCTATAAAGGCATGTTGACCACTTGAGTGTCATCTGCAGTGGCCAATTTTCAAGTGAGGAATGCCTTGGAAGGTAATAAGGGGTAGTTTGGGATGCATATATGTGTGAGTCCAATAAACTTAATGAAATAAATATAAAAATATTGTTCTTAGATAATATTTAAAAATTAACCTTAATGGAAAAAGATTAGACATGATGTTTCTATTCATATTTAATATTGGAACACTCTTAGGAGGTATAGATAGAGAATATATCCTTAAAGAACACTCTAGGATCCTAACTTAAAATTTTAAGAGATCATGTTCTAATGCTTGGTATGACACCTTACACGGAGTAAGTGTGGTCATAGTTACTATTAGTGAAATATAGTATGATTAGAATGACACCTTACACAAAGTAAGTGTGATCATAAGTATTATCAGTAGATGATAATATGTTTGGTATGACACCTTACAGGTAGTAAGTGTGGTCATAGATACTATCAGTGGATTATAATATGCTTGGAATAACACCTTACATGGAGTAAGTGTGGTTATAGAAATTACCAAGGGATGATAATATGACACCTTACGATGCATAAGAATAGTCATAAATAATATCATTAGATGATAATAAGACATCTTACACATAGTAAGTATGATCATTGCTATTTCTAATAGATTCTGACACTTGAAGACTACATATGTTCAAGTTCTTTTCCTCCCACTATTGAGCCACTAGTCATTCAAAGTGGAAGATCTTAGCGAACCCTCCATATTTTGTGGGTCTTAACTAGTGTACCTTAGGCTCTTTTGAGGATTTCACTTGATATTTGTGTCTCTTGAGATATGAATCTTTCAAAATGTTGATTAAATATGTACAGTAAGGGACATCAAGGATGATGCACTAGTGGTGGCAAATGGGTTTTTCCAAAGTGATTTCAAGATATATGGGTATCTTGAAGTGAGATTTATGAAATTATGTCTTTGTCTTTGTAGACATCTATTTATATTAGGTTAACTCATAGTGTGATACTCCTTTGTGAGATATTTGATGAATCTAATTAGATATATTGTATATAACTCATTGTGAAAACATTATTTCATGTCATCTCTATGAAAACATTCTGTAATTCTATTGTTGCAGTACTCTACTGTAATTGTCTATGCAGTGATATATGTTCTGAAAATTTGATTTTATGATGAAAATTGTATATTGATGATGTTTTCAAAACTTATTGTTGATGTAATATGGATGTTTTATTGCTTTAAGGATATGGTACTGTTGATATTATATGTACTTGCAGGTCCAGGTACCCTCGTGGATGGAATATTTTTCTTACCATCGAGAATGAGACATTGGAAATAAGAAAAAGAATGATGGTTTTAATTGTTTTGTAAATAACTAAGACTAGTTTTCTAGTTTTATGCATTAACTAAGCTAGGAATAAACGAGAAACACAAAGGACTATGTTCAATCCAAGGGGGTAGTATGTCACAACCCACCCATTAGGACTTTTAAAAAGGTTATTAATTGATATGAAGGAGCAATTAATACCTACCTAAAAGGGTTGTAGACCCTAATTATTCTTAAAAAACCCTTAATTAAACTAATTGCACTCTATAAAACTGATTTGGAGAATTTTGGAGGGAAATTAGAGGATTTTGAATAGTTTAGAGAAGTTAAATATGGCTTTTGTGAAATATTAATTTAAGGATTTATATTTTTCAAGAAAGAAATTAAATTTAACATATTCACTTAGTCCAACTAAAACTAATTAAAAAGGGTAGTTAGGTGTATATGCCCTTATCACACCTATCCAATTTTAATTGGACCCAAAAGAGCAATATCATTATTTAATAATAAAAAATTATTTTATTAGTGGATGAACTATTCTTCCTTCCACATGGCTACTTCATTATGGGTAATATTTAGAAGAGATTCTCTTATTTACCTCTAACAGTTCTAAGGTTGAATTTTCCCTTCTTCCAAATAGTATTAGTATTGATCTTGTAGTTGCCCTGGGAAAGGGGGAAGCCCAATATAAACAAAGTACTTCCACCTTATCCCCTCTTGTCATTTTTCTAATTTTTAAATAATAAGAGGATCTCCCTTCACATGGGTTGACTTAAGAAAGTCATATTTTAATAATTTAATAATAAGCCCACCTTCTTGCTCATGAAGAAAAAGGAAGATGGGAAAAATCTATATATAGAAGGCATCTTGAGAAGGAAGGAAATATGGAAAAAGGAACATAAATCTTGGAGGTTAGGTAGTATGCTCTCCACTTTGGTGGATCATAAACCAAAAATATTTGGGAGAGTACTAAATTTTTAACCAAAGGCATTTGGCTAAGATAAGTAAGTTTAGGAAGCAATTTGGCCAAGATTAGTAAATTTTGGGAATCAATATTGGAGAAGAAGAGGCATGAATCTAAAAAAGGAATCCTAGGAGAAAGCGTGCAATGGAGGAAGAATTGATGGGCTTAATGCAGGTTAGGAGTTCCATACAATATCTTGGATAGTCATTGTTCCATGCTATATTTTGTAATTAATAACTGTGTTTAGGTTTTGGAAGTAATTATGTTTGATTAAAGATTATTTAAAATTAGTTTGGGATAACAAATCCAGGATTGCTATTTTAAAGTTTAATTCTTTCAACTCGGGTTAAATCAACTCTCTATGAATATTAAACTTTGGTGATTAATAGACCAATTTTATAGACTTAGGTATATATTGGCCTATGATTGCTTCTTAGGAAAAGGGAGTATTACTTTGATGGCTTGGGAAGCCATTACAAATGGACCATTATCAAACGCACTAACCTAAGTCCATCACCAACACCCACGATGCCCTATGGAGACCGCTCATTAGTTAATCATATTATGGAGCATGAGTGATTTTAATTTGCACTTGGCTTAAAATGTTGTAGATGTGGGATAACATTTACTTTTTTCCTCTAAGTCTTGACTAAATTTTGGCTAAGAACCTTCCTCAATGATCGTGCAATACCTAGGTTGATAATATTTTAGAATTTTCTATTCATGCCCAATATGTTTAGGGTACTTATGAAAACACCCTATAATCAAACCATATTTATTTACCTCGTTTGATGATAACATACCTAGGTTCTTCAACACAGGGAGCTAGGAGATTGGACTCCAAGCTCATACTTATAACCAGGAAGGGTTAGATGCTTCAATGATTTTATTACCAAGCCATGGATATTTGTAGATGATTACTTTGGGCTATTGTACTCCACCTATCAAATTTTAGTATAATCTAACCTACAATAATCCTCAGACTCAAATTATTCAAAAGAAACCTTGTTGGATGATACTCAAGTCATTTCTTGGGTAAATAATGATTTGATTCATCTCTTTAACCGACTTAAGTTGTTATGATAAAATACAGTCGGTCACCCACACTCAAAAATTAATCCCTAAAGTACTTGAATAAAAACACTACATAATCAGACTCAATGCTCACCCACATCATTCGAAGACATAAATCTAGTAAAACCCTCACAAACTTCTAATAAAAATGTTCATGGGGGAAAAGTTAGAATTTTCTATAGCTTTAAGAGTCATAAAGAGGGGCCTACAACTTCTGTGTATCATCATCTGATCTATCAGGATGCACTGACTTACTTTTGATCAAACACAAATAAATAGATGTAAGAGGGCCTCCTCTATGTAGTCCCACATAGGCCATGTTGCAGCCCTGGTATTATTCTAAAAGGTAAAATTCTGCCATAGAAGCTCTACCATTGGTGTTAGTCATCAAGTGGTCTCATGTGCAGCTAAGTGGCATAGTTGTAGAGTTGATTTAACATGTGGCATTCCCTTTGGTTTTGTGCTGCTGAAATCCACGTTAATTAAGCCCCTTTTTCTTTCACTATGATGTAAATTGTCCCACATCGATAGTGTGGGTACTTATTAATCCATATATAAGTAGTAATCCTCCCTTATTAGAGTGACAATCTGTTGATGGCTACCATGTGCTAGTTAGGGGCTTCTTGAGACATGTAGTGAACTACTATTAGCCCTAGGATAATTTTAAATGTTTATGATCGCCATGTGGAAACTGTAGATTAATTTCTAGTTGGTATTTATTGGGTTGTTATATTTTGGTCGTGTGCCAGCTGCTCTTTTTTGAAAAACTCTTTTATGTTTTTATTCATTGGGTAGCCTTCCTCCCCACCTATAGAGACCATAGTGGTGGTCAGAATAGCCTAGAGGCTAGGTGTTGACAGCTTGGTGCTAATTAGACCTATAGATTTTTTAAAATGATGATTAGAGTTTCATATGTCAATATGGTTGATTATATTCACCCATTGGTTGAAAGTGGCTTATATGTAACTAAGGGGTACAATTGAGGTCGAAGTAACCTTTGGATTAAAAACCTTGATAGTGAATTAAAATTCATAAAATTTAATATAATACTAATATAACCCAAGATGAGTAACTATGCTTATTTTAAGGATTATTATATTTATAACCCATATTGAATTTATATAACCAAAGAGGAGGGAATATGCTAGTACCATTGTGATATACGAAAGGCTTAAATCATGTAAACTAAAGTACAATCTTGTGTATGGGTTACAAGATAAATTTGTAACATAATTGGTCTAGTTTTGTTAATATACTATGAGGCAAATGAGATTTTAGCATAATCTTATGAGTAGATTACGAGACAAATGTGGGAGATAAATAACATAGTTTCATTAATAGATCATGAGTTTAAATTGTGGCCAAATTTGAAAGAAACTATAATGTGATCTTGTTGATAGATCAGGAGACAAATTTGTGGTCCAATTTATGAGAACTATAGAATAATATTGTTGATAGATTATGAGAACTATAGTATGATCTTGTTGATAGATCAAGTGACAAATTGGTGATCAAATTGATGATAGCCACAAGCATGATCTTTTTGGTAAATTATGAGATAATATTGTGGAAATTTGTCTAAAATGAGAGGATTAGATGTAGAATATAATCTTGAAGAGACTGGGTCTCTTCATGTATTACTAAACCTTATATAATTTCCATTCCATTTTGGATAGAATGAATTAATGATATCTAGGCTTGAAAATTGAATGTAGGATTCACAGAGTAAACCATGAGGTTTATTCATTCTCAATTTATATGTATTCAATGAGCATTTCATTTATGAGTTTCAATTATAATGATAACCTAAAAAATGAGAATGTATCAGATTCTCCTATAGCCATGTATTTAATGATGGTTCAAAATGAATCATTAGGATTCTTTATATCATGTAAATTGGGATAAAAAGGATTAATGAAATATGAGGATGCATATTTTGAGGCTTGGTTTTCCCATTGGGGTTTTCCCAGGATATATGTTGTGTATATCTATTTAGTGGTTTGCAATTGTTTCTATATATGGATGTTATATTTACTTTCTATTATGATGTTAATTAGATAGATTGTGGATGTTGCATGAGATGGAATTTAAATTTAATTACTTTGCAATGAGATAATGAATTTACATTTTCATAAGAGGATTACTAAAGGTTATATAATTTTTTGTTAACAAGCAATGTTCAATAAGTAAGAATGGTTTATATTTGCACTTGAGGTTTATTAGATTTAATAATGTATGTTTCACTTGATTTTCCAATGAATGGCTATTTTAATATGATGCAATGGTTTATACTTGGATTCAAGTAATAGTTTTTATATGAGTGAAGCAATCATTATGTATTTTTTAATAATACATGCATGGTATTCCACTGCAAAAGAATAGAATGCTAAATCAAATAGGAAGTAAAATTGAAATTATATTCAATTAGATAAGTAATTAAAATTCCTAATGAAAGGAGAAATATAAAGAATTAAATAAAGGAATTTAATCAACATCATGAAGGAACATAAGGTTAGATAGAATTTGGTCACTCCTATCACAAGAGTTAACTCTGACCATGTCATAATTTTCTTTGTTACTTACTATCTTGATTGATGTTGGTTCAAACATATTTGATTGTGAACTTTACTTTAATGATAGACATGTTATGATCAAATTAAAAAAAATCTCTTGATTTGGGTTGGAAATCAGGGTTGTTACAATTTGTATCAGATCCCAAGCTAGCTAATGAACTCTAATGTTAGGTCTAGTCTAGCAAAAGTATTGGGCATTGTTAAATTTTTAATCTATAACCTCCCTTGATAAACTCTAAACTGATAAATACTTGTAAGAGTAAGTTCTTGGAGGCTACTGATGTGCAAGTATTTTTCTCCCATGCCTGAATTCACTAGTGAATCAGGATGGAAGAGTGAAGAAAATCTCCACAACTTGTGGATATTAAGTGTAGTACCTGAGAGATAATTGAGAAATGAAACTTGGCATCTATAGTTTTGACCTAAGCCTCTTCCTTACTAAAGCATTGTAGGATGAACAAAAAGAGTAATATATGAAGAAAAACCTAGGGAAAAAATGGGGTTATAAGCATACCTAAATATGAACCATTTTAATAATGATCAAGTTAGATCCTATCTTTGATCATGGAGGTTAATAATGATCAAGTTAGATCCTATCTTTGATCATGGAGGTTAAGGATGAATTGAACAAGGTATATGATAGACACGGGGTGTCTATGTGGATTTGTTTGATGATCACATTAACAAACCATTGTGCACAATTGGAATGGGTTAAGCACATTTGATTGATATTTTGTCTTCATAGAAGAATAAGTAATCTTCAAGGCATACGCCTATGTTATATTTTGATACAATATCCAAATGTGATAACAATCACACGATTCAAAATAATATGAAAGAAATAAAATTTGCAAGATGAATGAGATATGCAATAAACATAAATGATATATAAATGAATACAATGTAGCTATGAAGGAAATTAACACTCCATTAATAAAGCTACTAGACTACATTGAATCCATCACCAATGGATGGTGATCCACATAGAACTGAACTACCTACTAATATCCTTAAGCTACTATGTCACCGACACTCCCTTTGCTTATATACTAAAAATGAGGCCTTCATTATATAGGTAAAATAGGATACTTGGTCAACACTCTATCTAGCTGTACAAGTGACACCTTGTACATTTACAATTGCATATTGACATTTGTGCATTTATTACATTGCATGAAGTAACTAGATAACATCCCCCTAAAGTAATTTAATATCCTAAGTATGTACCTTTGGATATACATTTACATAACCCAAATTATGGAATATAAACTATTTCTAACTCCCCCTTGTATTACATTATTTGGGTATTAAATACTTCTAGTCTTCAATATGGATCTTCGTCTTCTTCTTGGGTTTTGGCTTGATCGGTGCAAACTTGATCTAGCTCTTTTCCTGCTACTTTAGTCTTCATGTCAGGGCTTCTTTTTTGTCTCCATTATTTTTCCTTGATGTCAGGCATCTTTGATGGACCATTACCTTCATGATAGTGAAAGTATTAAGTGGATCTTTATTTACTCTTCTTCCCTCCTTTGTTCCTTTGTAAGACCTATTTCTATAAGTATCAACCTTGATTTCAATGTTAGTAAATCCATCTGGAATAAGTTCTTGAAGATAATAGTTTTTTCTTTGAAGTAATCTTCTTTCATAGTCTTTATAATATGAACATTTGAAGTGATAGGAGAAAGATGAGTGATTTGTTCCATCACAATATTTGAATGGATGAAAACTCCAACAATTGATTTTTCATAACCATATTGATTGCAATGCGTGCACAATAAGGATGATCTAGCAATTTTGTAGTTTATCTTAGGAATATCATGTTTGTATATCTTCTTAATAATACCTTCCAATCATATGTGCATAATTGAAGATATTCCATCTTTTCATTTTTGTATAAAGACTTGATGATCATTTTTTCATTTTTTGATCATTAGATTCATTAGATGAATCATCATAGCTATTGATTTCATAACTTAATTTGCATTGTATTGGTTCTTCATTTTCTTCCCACTTTAAATCATTGTAATCCATAATGTTTTAAATCCATATTGGTATTTTCCTTATTCCATTTAACATTCTAGTACTCATATGTATAACCTGAATTTTTGACATGTAGTAGTCTACTTCATAGCTCTCTATATTAGGATATGCCATCTCTAATTGAAGTATATAAGCTTGATTTGATGAAACCTTTAGATTTGTAGGTTTCCTTATGTCTCCTTAGTAATGATAGTACGAACACCTAATTTTAGGTTTTGAAGAAAGCTTATATCTTCTCAACTTGACTACCTTTGATCAAGTTTTTTAAAATGCCATATAACTCCCTAATATTGTTTTGGAGTATGATATAGTGCTATTTTGTAAAGATAAAGTTCAATTTTATGATTTATTTTGTACAATCAAAAATCAATTTATCTAACACCTTATTGCTCCTAATTTAACTAAGCACATTTCCAATATTCAATAGGTTTTAATGTTAAAATCATTTTTTTCTTTTTGAGAAATTTAAAGACAAGTAAAAATATAATTTCCAATTTTTAACAATAAATATTTAATAACCTCTTTTTATGACCCTTAGTTTTAATTTATATTTTCCAAAGACCTAGTTTGATGTTGTAAACCTTATCACTCCCAAATTTGGAAAATTAGAAAATTAATAATATTTGTAAACTATCAAAGAAATTAATCCAAGTTGAATTCCTTATTTCTCCTAGGTTGAGATGCAAATATTATTTTAATTTGGTAAGTTATCCCTTATAGCTTTGGTTTCACTAAACTAAATTTTATATCTTATTTTATAACCCTTATATCTCCAAAGTTGAAAGCAATAATAAAATGGGATTTCACCCTTACCTTTTTGATGCTAGACTCCCCATTCTTTGATGCTCCCTTTGACTGAATATAATAGTGATGATAAGGTTCCCTTTGGTGTTGGAATCTATGGAGGTAGATGTATTTAATGGTAGAATGTATACGTTATTGAATATGGAAAATTTGACCTTTAATGACATGGAGAATTAAATTCTTCTTCTTCCTTCCTTCCATGCTGTGCTAATTGGCTTTGACTACATCTTCACTCACTCTCTGTCTGCTATAATATTTGGACTTTTGGTGCTTTTATTGGAGGAGCAATCTCAAGATTGGTGACATGTGTCACTTCCATTACGTATGGATTCCCTTCTTCATAACTCCTTCTTGTTGTTGGTCACTTTGTAATGCTTTATCCCTCATGTGGGACTTGTGAATAACAAGTGTCACCACTTATGCTCATCCATTGAGAGTCGAAGCTTCTAGTAGTGCTTGAGTCAAAGTTTCTAGTAACGCATTTGAGAGTCGAATCTTCTAGTAATGATTGGAATGAAGTTTGAATGTTTGGGCATTTGAGAGGTAAATTTCTTGTAACACTTTCTCTTTGAAGATTGATACCAAGTGGCATTCACATTATTTGCATGTAGACATTTATCGTAATGCCTTTCAAGGATATTATTATAACTCCTTAGGTATTTTAGTCTGTCATTCCTTTGCTTTGCTACATGTCTTGAGTAGCAAGCAACCTTATTTTCTACAGGTGGATTGATGAGGTGCTATGGAGCTTGAGTAGAAAATTTGATGCTTCGTTTGGTGGATGATATTTACCAATAAAGTAGCTCCTCTTCCTTTATCTTCAATGCTTCCAATGTATTGAAACTTGTGCATCTTTGTAGAGTAGATGTTCATTTCTCCTTGGTATAGATAGATGTCTTCTTTTGTAGTGTAGATATTGTTCACCCCACTTTGCTATTCATCTCACATTGCTATCTATCTCACATTGTTTTCCATATCATGTTTCTATTTTTTAGTGAATGTACACTCATTTTTTACGTAATTTTGATTATGGCCTCTTGTGGGCTTTGTTTTGCAAGTTCATCCATCCAAGATGTTGTAATCACAGTGACACTGAGAGGGGGGTGAATCAGTGTGATCTTTAAAAATTCTAATATATATAGTTTTAAATCCAGCAACTATTTAAAACTGATAAACGAAATATCAAATGCAGCAAGAAAGCATGACACACAACACAGCATATTAACGAGGTTCACCAATGTGGCTACTCCTCAAAACAACTTCTTGGACTACCATCCAAATCCAATCAAATGCAAAGCTACAACTTTACAAAATCTTTTACTAGAACCAAATGGAAGGAGCACCAACCCCTTTGCTTTATCTGTTTCAAACAGAATGGAGCACCAACTCCTAATTTACCAGCACCTACTGGAAAGAGGCACCAACCCCTTATGCCAAGCTACAACTTGGAAGACAATAATGAAAATTACAGAATAAAAATTTCACCTCATTTCTCACAGTCTACTGTTTTCCTGCATTCTACTGCTTCTACGCAAGACGATTCGCACTATCCGACCGCTTCTTTGTACTTCTTCGCACTCTCTACTGTAATCAGATGATCGATCACTTCTACAGTCTGTGCACTATCACTTCGGACTTCGAACACAACCTCTGCACATCGCGCTCTTAATTCATGAATATTCGATATGCACACTTCACTTCATCACAAAAGAAATATCACTTTAGCCTTAGCTCAAATCAAAATGACTCACTCTCTGTGCACTACAAATTTTGCATGCACACCTTATCTTCACACAAGTCGCAATCCATCTTGAATTAGCCCCTCCTTTTATAGAAGAAATCTTCAAGAACAATATTGAGACTGTAGTCGGCTTAAACCCTAAGGAGCATCGACTATCAAACCCTTATGAATATCGGCTTCAAACCCTAATGAATGTCGGCTTAAAACCCTAATGATTGTCGGCTTCAACCCCTTATGAATATCGGCTTCAAACCCTAATGAATGTCGGCTTAAAACCCTAATGATTTTCGACTTCAAACCCTAATGAATGTCGGCTTCAAACCCTAAAGAATGTCGGCTTCAAACCCTAAAGAATGTCGACTTCAAAACCCTAATCTTCGTCGACCCAGATTTAACTCTGTCGGATCCAACAGTCTATCTGGTTCTGCGGCTTTCCTCGCGAAACTCCAACATGTCACGATATCATGACACCTTTTACATCCGTATGCCTTCTTGCCCTTGCTGTCGCGAAATCGTGACTCTTTTGCCCTTTGAAATCTTTGCCACCGTTCTTGTCACGAAATCGTGACACTTTGATCTTTTGCTAACGTCATTCTTAATCTTGTCACGAGCGATGCTTTCGGCTTCCAGAGGCTTTTCTTGCACTGTCGTGAAATCGTGCACTTTCCTTTGTCATCCTCATCTTTGTTGTGAAATCATGATGCTTTCGGCTTCCTGAGGCTTTTCTTGCAACTTGTCACGAAATCGTGACACTTTCAGCTTTTGCTGACGTCATCCTCATCTTTGTCGCGAAATCATGACGCTTTTGGCTTCCTGAGGATTTTCTTGCAACTTGTCATGAAATTGTGACACTTTTAGATTTTGCTGACGTCATCCTCATCTTTGTTGTGAAATCGCGATGCTTTTGGCTTCCGTGCAATCCTAGCTTCATGCAGTAGCGAAATCGCTACAATATTGTGCCTTGTGCTTCCAACTTTGCTTCTGCCCGTGAAATTATGACTTGCAAGGAAATCACTACACTTTTGTGCCTCGTACTTTTGACTTGTAGCATAATCACTACATCTTTGAGTTCTGCACTTTTGACTGGTAGCAAAATCGCTACACCTTCACGTTGTGCACTTTTGTCTTGTAGTGAAATCGCTACACCTTCGTGTTGTGCTTTTTCAACTCGTAGCGAAATCGCTACACCTTTGTTTTGTGCAATTTTTACCTGTAGCGAAATCACTACACCTTTGCTTTGTGCACTTTTGACTTGTAGCAAAATCGCTATAGCTTTTCAACTCAATGCTTTCTCCTTGCTTCGGCCAGCGAAATTTTGACATGTAGCGAAATCGCTACAGTTTCTCGACTTAGCTTCTTGGCCTCCAACATGTCACGAAATCGTGACAGTTTGCCTTGTGTCTTCTCTCTCCTCCGACTTGTCACAAAATCATGACATTTTTGACTGCACCTTCTCTCTCCTCCGACTTGTCATGAAATCATGACATTTTCGACTACGCCTTCTCTCTCCTCCGACTTGTCGCGAAATTGCGACAGAAAACATGTCGCGATATCGCGACAGTTTTCTAACTTGTCTTTTTATTTGAATTTTTGAAACTGGGTCATCTCTATTTTCCAGGAAACTTCTGTCCTCTACATCGAATGACTCCTACACTTGTCCATCCACTTGCATCATTGGATCTAACTACTTGTGTTGACAACAATGACAAACTTCTTGCAACACCTTGCTCAACAATCTCCCCCTTTGGAATTGTTGGCAACACCTATGTACATTCTTGTACCTCTTCTCCCCTTTTGTCAATAATACCAAAGGGCTGCTACAAACTCCCCCTGAGTCCAACCTCACAATTCTCAGGCATAATTTGTTGCATCTAGCACAAATCATGATCATGAGCAAAAGAATAGTCAAATATTCAAATGCTCCCCCTGAGAAGGTGATCCATGTAGCTAGTCACTTCTTAGGAAGTGTGACTACTCCTAATTTGTTGCGAAGGTACTCAAATATTTCCTTGGGCAAAGGTTTTGTAAAAATATTTGCTACTTGTTCTGTAGTTGGGACTCCAATTTAACTTCTCCTTCTGCAACTTTCTCCTTCAAGAAATGATACCTTATAGCAATGTGCTTTGTCCAGTGAGTGCATTCTTGGATTCTTAGAGATGTTGATTGCACTGGTGTTATCACCCTTTACTGATATTGGTTCACTAAAATTAATACCTAGATCTTTCAAAGTTTGTTTCATCCACAAGAATTGTGTGCAACATGTTGTTGCTGCAATATATTCTGCCTCAGCTGTAGATAAAGAAACCGACTCTTGTTTCTTACTTGTGCCATGCAACCAATCATGTCCCCCAAATAGAAGGCTCCTCCACTGGTACTCTTTCTGTCATCAACACATCCAGCCCAATCTGCATCTGAATATGATATAAGAGTGAAGTATTTGCCTTTTGGGTACCACAACCCATACTCCATGGTGCCCTTGAGATACCGAAAAATCCTTTTAATTGTTGTCACATGAGTCTCTTTGGGACTGGCCTAAAATCTAGCTACCATGCAAACTGCCTGCATAATATCAGGTCTAGTGGCTGTTAAATATAGTAGGCTTCCAATCATAGATCTATACATGGTTTGGTCTACGGGTGGAGATTTGTCTTCTTTACTCAATTTGCGACTTGTTGTCATGGGAGTCTTGACCGGATTACTGATCCTCCATAGTGAACCTTTTTAGCATTTCTTTCACATATTTGATTTGGGAAATGAATATGCCTTCCTCATTTTGATTAACTTGTAGTCCAAGAAAGTAAGACAGTTCACCAATCATAGACATTTCAAATTCATTATGCATCTTATTTGCTAAGTCTTTACAAGATTCATCTTTGTTGCTTCCAAATATGATATCATCTACATAGACAACTAGAACAATGAGATGCCCACATTCTATTTTTACATACAGATTACTATCCACTAAACCTTTCTTGAATCCATGTTGAGAGAGATAGTTATCTAGCCTTGCATACCATGCCCGTGGTGCTTGTTTTAATCCATACAGTGATTTCTTTAATTTGTAGACGAGGTTAGGATCTTCACTAATTTGGAAGCCATCTGGTTGTTCAATATAGACCTCTTCTTCAAGTTTCCCATTTAGGAAGGAAGATTTTACATCCATCTGATAAACTTTGAAGTTCTTGTGAACTGCTAGTGCCAAAAACATTCTAATAGCTTCTAGTCTGGCCACTGGTGCGAAAGTCTCTTCAAAATCAATGCCTTCGACCTATGCATAGCCTTTGCAAACCAGTCTTGCTTTGTTTCTAATGACCTGACCGTATTCATTTAATTTGTTTCAAAATATCCATTTGGTGTCGATTACATTCTTATTTGCAGGTCTAGGTACCAGTTCCCAAGTTCTGTTCTTTTCAATCTGATATAACTCTTCATTTATTACTTTCATCCAGCTATCATCTTTTCTAGCTTCATCTATTTTTTGGGCTCAATGCTTGATAAAAGAGAGTAATTACTTATTACTTTCCTTCTTGTTTGAACACCTGTTGTGGGATCTCCAATTATTTGATCTGTTGGATGATTTTTCTGCCAACTGCTAGTTTTAAATTTCTTATTTTCTTGTGCTTCTGAGTCATCGATTAAGTCAACTGAATCAATTGTAGGTTTGTTTCCTTCTTCATTTACCTCATCTCATTGAAAAACATCTTCATATATTGGGTAGTTTTCCTCAAAGTCAGTTAACCATGTTCTACCTTCATCAAATTTAACATCTGCACTATCCACAATTTTCTTGAGTCTCTTGTTGTAGCATTTGTAAGCTTTAGTTTTTGGAGAATATCCAAAAAAGACACCTTCATCTACTCTATCTTCAAATTTTCCGAGATTGTCATCAGTATTTTTGATATAACACTTACAGCCAAATACTTTGAGATGTTTTTCTGTTGCTTTTCTACCAAACCACAACTCATAAGGAGTTTTGCTTTCATGAGTCCTTAACATATATCTGTTTTGGAGGTATACTACTGTGTGAACTGCTTCTTTCTAGAATATGTCTACTATTTTATTTTCTGCCAGCATAGTGCGTGCCATTTCCTGAATAGTTCTGTTCTTTCTTTCTACTACACCATTCTGCTGGGGAGTTCTAGCTGCTAAATATTGTCTCCTGATGCCATGATTTTCATAGTATTCTGAAAAT
Organism: Wollemia nobilis; assembly: GCA_028583015.1. Classification (NCBI taxonomy): domain Eukaryota; kingdom Viridiplantae; phylum Streptophyta; class Pinopsida; order Araucariales; family Araucariaceae; genus Wollemia; species Wollemia nobilis. The sequence continues at coordinate 606,710 of JAQPPZ010001804.1, read as the reverse complement.
TCATTTGAAATGAATTCTCCTCCTCTATCTGATCGTAAAAATTTAATCCTTTTTCCTGTTTCATTCTCAACTAGATGTTTGAAGGATTTGAACATTTGAAAAGCTTATGTTTTGTCTTTTAAGAAAAATATCCAGGTCATTCTGGAATAATCATCGATGCATAACATAAAATATTTGTCTCCATTTATGCTTTGTGTTCTCATGGGTCCACATAAGTCCGTATGTATAAGTTCCGAGGCTTGCTAGTGTGGTACTCTTTTGTTTTGAATGAAACTCTAGTTTGCTTTCCCTTCTGACATGAGGCACAGACAATATTTGAAGGTTTTCTAATGGTTGGAATATCTCTCACTGCTTGTTTTGAGTTGATTTTCACTAAGTTGTCGAAACTTATGTGTCCGAGCCTCTTGTGCCACAGCCAGTTCTCTTCTTCTTTTCCAATGAAGCACATACCTTCTAAAGATTCTGAAAGTGTGTACAGGTTGCCAGATGTCCTTGAGTCGGTTGCTATTAATTTCCCACTGTTTATTTTTCTGGCTTCACAACCCTGCTTATTGAAAACTACTTCATGTCCTTTATCACAGATTTGACTCACACATAACAGATTGTGTTTCAGACCATCCATAAACAAAACTTCTTCTGACTTAATTTTCCCATCACTAATTTTGACGAGACCCCTTTATGATTATCTTGGCTCCATCATTGTTTCCGAACTTTCTGAGAGCCACCCTCATATTTTTGTAGTTTTTCAAACTTCGTTTATCACCTGTCATATGACTTGAGCAACCACTATCAAGAATCCATGGAACACATTTGTTTTGAGCCTTGAAAGTCATCCGTACTATTAGAGATTCCTTTTCTTCTCTGAGTTGTTCTTTCTGTTTCCATTCTGTTTTGATCGTGGTATTGGATTCTAGCTTGGATTTCCCCTTTTCAGACTCTTGCACATATCTTTTAGAATGATTTCTACTTTGTTTTGCCCTATATGGTTGAACTCTTCTTTTTTGAATTTGATTTGAAATAGAGGTACTATGACAGTTTCTAGCAATATGCCCAAAGTTGTGACAATTGAAGCATTCTACTGCATAACTTCTTAAAGGAGCAAAAGCATTTCTACTAGTGAAACTTCTTGGTCCTACATTATACTTGCAGTCAGCAATTTTATGTCCATAAGCATTACATTTAATATAGAAACCATAAAAGTAATGATTGAACCCGAAAGATGGTCTTTGCCAGGTTGTTGCAGGAGCCATAGATCTTCTTTTCTTTTGATGTGTGACCTTGGTAAAGCCATCATTGTCGGTCCTCTTTTCGGGCCCGGCATCATTTCTTTATTTTTCCCGATTAGTTGTTCTTTCCACGACTGGTTTCTTGTCTTCACTCCTTTCACTTCAACATTGCTTGCTTTGGTCCATATGATGATTCTCCTTCAGTAAATCCCAAACCAAATTTGACACCTGCGGGTCTTTGATTGCTTAAAATTTTGTCCAGATTCATCAAACTTTCTTCACGTTTGTAATAGCAGCTAATTTTTTGATCCAACTCTTGTATCTATATTCGAAGACCAACATTTTCTTCTTCCAATTTACAGCAGCAATCTATCTTCATGGTCACTTGAACTTCAAGATCTTCGGACATTTTCTTGTACTCTTCCAGTTTGTGTTTTCAAACTTGTTATAATGTCATTTGCATCCTCAAGTTTCCTTGATAGTTTTTTATTTTTTCTCTTCTCGTATTTCCATTCTATAAGGGCAGAAACTAGTTCACCTTCTAGATCTACTTTAGCCTCGCGTTTTTCAACGATCAGGTATAGAGTTCATACCTTCTTCCTTCTCTGAGATTTTTGCCTTTTCAGAATTTTTGACTTCAAATGCCATGAATAGAGCTTCGCCTGTTCCTTCTTCAGAATCCTCACTAGAGCTGTCTTCTGAGGAATATGCATTCCTGGATATAAAGCTTTTCTTTTTGAAATTGCCTTTTCTAAAGTTAGATTTCTTTCTCCATTCACCTTTTTCTTGATGTGAAGTTTCCTCACCTTTGTCCTTCTCATTGAGAGGACATTTGGTTGCAAAGTGTCCAATCCCCCCACAGTTGAAACATTTAAAAGGTAGTTTTCCTTTGTACTTTCCTTTGCCCTTTCTCAACTTCCTAACAAAATTTGCTTCCATTTCATCTAAAGTTTCTTCTTCTTCGGATTCTTGCTTTGTGTCTTTACCCTTTTGGGCTTTAAATGCTGCTTCTATGTCTGTAGGATTAGACTTTTCTATTCTCATTTCGTAAGCCATAAAGGAACCATGCATCTCATCCATACTAAAATTATTTAAGTCTTTAGCCTCTTCTATAGCAAAGACTTTAGAATCAAACCTGTGAGGAAGCGACCTTAAAACATTTTTCAAAATAGTAGCATCATCCAACTTTTTGCCGAGACCTCTCATTGAATTAGTGATTCCATTTACCCTTTGCATGAAGGCTTCTATGTTCTCATCGTTGGTCATTTTTAGTGATTCTAATTGAGCTCAATGAGTTTGCAACTTAGCTTCCTTGATCTTGTCATCTCCCTCATGAATATTCTCCAGTTTGTCCCACACATCTTTTGCTGAAACACGATTTATGATCTTGACCAACTCACTGTCCACTAATCCACACATGATGGCATTTTTAGCTTTAGAATCATTTTCAAACTCCTTTTTACCGGTGCTATCGGTTGGAGCAGTAGCAGGAGCTGTGTAACCATTGACTACTGCATTCTATATGTCAAATCCCAAAGCTTGGAGATATGTTTGCATTTTGATCTTCTAGAAAGCATAATTTGTTTCGTCAAACAGTGGTGCCTTGTTTGAGGAGAAACCTTCACCACCTGCCATAATGTCACTTAATAGGATCACCTTAGCTGATTGAGCCTGTTCAGGTACCTGGCTCTGATACCAATTGTTGTAATCACAATGACACTAAGAGGGGGGTGAATCAGTGTGATATTTAAAAATTCTAATATATATAGTTTTAAATCCAACAACTATTTAAAACTAATAAACGAAATATCAAATGCAGCAAGAAAGCATGACACACAACACAACATATTAATAAGGTTCACCAATGTGGCTACTCCTCAAAATGACTGCTTGGACTACCATCCAAATCCAGTCAAATGCAAAGCTACAACTTTACAAAATCTTTTACCAGTACCAACTGGAAGGAGCACCAACCCCTTTGCTTTATCTATTTCAAACAGAATGGAGCACCAAATCCTAATTTACTAGCACCTACTGGAAAGAGGCACCAACCCCTTATGCCAAACTACAACTTGGAAGACAATAATGAAAATTATAGAATAAAACTTTCACCTCATTTCTCACAGTCTGCTGTTCTCCTGCATTCTGTTGCTTTTGTGCAAGACGATTCACACTATCCGACCGCTTCTCTATACTTCTTCACACTCTCTACTGCAATCAGATGATCGATCACTTCTACAGTCTATGCACTCACTTCAGACTTCGAACACAACCTCTGCACATCATGCTCTTAATTCATGAAGATTCGATATGCACACTTCACTTCATCACAAAAGAAATATCACTTCAGCCTTAGCTCAAATCAAAATGACTCACTCTCTGCGCATTGCAAATTTTGCATGCACACCTTATCTTCGCACAAGTCGCAATCCATCTTGAATTATCCCCTCCTTTTATAGAAGAAATCTTCAAGAACAATATTGAGATTGTAGTCGACTTAAACCCTATGGAGCGTTGGCTGTCAAACCCTTATGAATATCGGCTTCAAACCCTAATGAATGTCGGCTTAAAACCCTAATGATTGTCGGCTTCAACCCATTATGAATATCGGCTTCAAACCCTAATGAATGTCGGCTTAAAACCCTAATGATTGTCGACTTCAAACCCTAATGAATGTTGGCTTCAAACCCTAATGAATGTCGACTTCAAACCCTAAAGAATTTCGACTTCAAAACCCTAATCTTTGTCGACCCATATTTAACTCTGTCGGCTCCAACAGTCTATCTAGTTCTGCGGCTTTCCTTGTGAAACTCCAACATGTCGCGATATCGTGACACCTTTTACATCCGTATGCCTTCTTGCCCTTGCTATCGCGAAATCGTGACTCTTTTGCCATTTGAAAGCTTTGCCACCGTTCTTGTCATGAAATCATGACACTTTGATCTTTTGCTGACGTCATTCTTAATCTTGTCGCGAAATCATGACGCTTTCGGCTTCCAGAGGCTTTTCTTGCAACATGTGAAATCGCAACACTTTCAGCTTTTTCTGACATCATCATCATCTTTGTCACGAAATCGTGACGCTTTCGGCTTCCTGAGGCTTTTCTTGCAACTTGTCGCGAAGTTGCGACACTTTCAGCTTTTGCTGACATCATCCTCATCTTTGTCACGAAATCGCGACGCTTTCGGCTTCCTGAGGCTTTTCTTGCAACTTGTCGTGAAATCGTGACACTTTCAGCTTTTGCTGACATCATCCTCATCTTTGTCGCGAAATCACGACGCTTTCGGCTTCCGTACAATCCTAGCTTCATGCAGTAGCGAAATCGCTACAATATTGTGCCTTGTGCTTCCAACTTTGCTTCTGCCCGTGAAATTATGACTTGCAAGGAAATCACTACACTTTTGTGCCTTGTACTTTTGACTTGTAGCATAATCGCTACATCTTTGAGTTCTACACTTTTGACTGGTAGCGAAATCGCTACACCTTCACGTTGTGCACTTTTGTCTTGTAGCGAAATCGCTACACCTTCATGTTGTGCTTTTTCAACTCGTAGCGAAATCGCTACACCTTTGTTTTGTGCAATTTTGACCCGTAGCGAAATCGCTACACCTTTGCTTTGTGCACTTTTGACTTGTAGTGAAATTGCTACAGCTTTTCAACTCAACGCTATCTCCTTGCTTCGGCTAGCGAAATTTCGAGATGTAGCAAAATCGCTACAGTTTCTCGACTTAGCTTCTTGGCTTCCAACATGTTGCGAAATCGCCACAGTTTGCCTTGCGTCTTCTCTTTCCTCTGACTTGTCATGAAATCGTGACATTTTTTATTGCGCCTTCTCTCTCCTCCGACTTGTCATGAAATCGTGACATTTTTGATTGTGCCTTCTCTCTCCTCCAACTTGTCGCGAAATCGCGACGCTTTTCTAACTTGTCTTTTTCTTCGAATTTTTGAAACTGGGTCATCTCTGTTTTCCAAGAAACTTCTGTCCTCTGCATCTGAATGACTCCTACACTGTCTGTCCACTGCATCATTGGATCTAACTTCCTGTGTTGACAACAATGACAAACTTCTTGCAACACCTTGCTCAACGCAAGATGTACCTTTCAAGTGGTTGTTATTGCTTGGGAAGAAGAGTGCTTACATTGGCTACTTTTCCTATTGATATTGTGCCTTTTGGAGACATGTCCAAATCTACTCTTGGGTTGTAAAAAACCAAATTAAAAATGGTGCAATAAAATGTACTATAGATTGTACATTAGCCTTCTTATTTTGTAGTCCTATTTCAGATATGAATTTTTGGTTTCATGGCAAATTTCTCTTCCTGAAATACAAGGGTTTTGAGGTTGTCTTTTATGAGTAGACACCTTCCATTTTTTCTTGGAAAATTTTATATTAAATCCAATATTTAGACAATAGTAGATAGAAGCTTTTAGTTTATGCAATTTTCTGCATTTTATTTTCTTGCATTCACTCTTGTAATGCTTTGGATTTGAGACTCACCAAGTCTCAATGAAGCTTCTATTTCTATTTTAGGTTCTTCTCCAAGTTTTTGGAGGATTCTAACCTTTTTGGGTGGGTTATTTTGGCCACTACAAGTTTTAGGTTTTAGTGCTTCAATAGTATCTTTAGACACTTGATACAAATCATATTTTGTGATCTTCAAGAACACAAAAGCTAATTTCTTTTGAGAGTATTATAATAGTGCATAATAAATCTAATAGACCATTTTTTAATGCACTAATAATTTCACCTTATAACTCCAATTTATCTCTCAAGATAATCCACTTTAATTAATCTACCGCAACTATTCAATAATAATCTAAAATGAATCTTTAGAAGTTATTATGCAAATTCACTACAGCTAATATTGTAGGACTTAGTATTCTTTTCTATTTCCTAAGTAGATGATAGGTAGTTGATAGATATAATTCTAAAATCTAATAAACTCCTAATTAATGTGCAAATGAACCTTAAAATGAACCTCTTTCTATTTGCACTTTTGAATACTATAATCTACTTTTATTTATGCAATTTTAATCTAGATGAGGTGATCTAATGAATCTTAATTAATGATTTAGTTAGTACCAGTAGTTGCATACCATTTTGTAATATTTTGTAGCTCCTTATTATGCTTATGTAGAGGATTTATATCTTGGTTTCTAAGATCACCAAGTTACTGTTTCGAGTAGGATTTTGTAGCTCTTTGTAAACTATTTTTGAACAACCCCTTCTTCACCAAATGATGGTCTCAAACTTTCTTTTACAAGCCTAGGATTTTGTGGCTTGTTCCCATCTTATAATATTCTCCTTCTAGTGTAAATTTGGAGAAGTATCTATCTTCTAAGTGGTGTCTTCTTGTTGTGAGAGGTAATATTCAAATATCCTAGATTTTATAAGCTTCTTCTATCTTCAAGTCTTCTTATCAAACTCTGACTTCAAGCAAGATCTTCCTCTCAATATTCTGAATATCTTGAGGTCTTTCACTGG